>CAJHUC010001630.1:0-60998 GCA_905146915.1 Ostreobium quekettii
AACAGTGAGAGGGCCACGCTTCGTCCCTTTGCACGTGTCGCACGCGCAAACATCCTTTGCGCGTGCCCCGTGCGCAAAAACATGAAATGAAGCAGGATGAACACATTAACAAAATTAAAGAAAAATGAGTCATTATCTCCCGTTTTCGGGCCCCCTCACCCCCCGTCCCCTTCAGCCTCCTGTGCAGGGGCGCACACTAGAGGTGGCCACCCGGATCCGTTAATAGCGGACAGAGGTTAATTTCCGTTAATTTTCCGTTAATTAACGGAAAATAACGAAAAAAGACAAAAATAACCAAAAATTAACGGATTTTTGGATTTTTTGGGGATTTTTGGGTTTTAGTCATACTTATAGTTTATGGAATTCGCTATTAGAGAGTATTTTTGTATTTTATTTCAACCTATGCATACTAGATTTTCAACTAGCCGCAGTTGTTGTGATTTTTTGGGTTTTTTTTCAATTTTTTTGGATTTTTTTCGTTTTTCTGAATTTTTCTCCCTTTTTCTTTAACGAAATTTAACGGACAGCTGATAAAAATTAACGAACCGGATTTAACGGACCGGATGGCACCCTTGAATGGCCACCTCTAGCGCACACTGGCGCCGCCACCTCCTCCGCGCCGGACGCCAAAGGAGCCTCGTGGGAGGGGCCCACCCCATGCCTCCACGTCTCGGGCGCAAGCTGCGGGGCACCGGCCGTGCCGCCAATGGCGCAGGGCGCGCCTCCCGCCGGCGGGGCACAGCCGGCGGTGGGGGCCAGCATGGGTGCCATGCCCGCGCGTCCCGCTGCGTCGTCCCACCGTGCCGGCGTGCGTGCCGGGGCGGCGACACCGACGCCCCTGCCATGGCCCGCTGCGGCCGCCCTCGCCACGGCTGCCGCCCTCACCGCTGCCGCCCCCGGCCCCATTTCCTGCGCCCGGGCCGCGAGCCGGGCCGCGTCGTCCCCGTCCTCGGGGGGCGCCCCCGTCACCGCCCACGGGGCCCTGCCCACCCACTCGGGGCAGGGCCCCCTGGGGAGCTGGGCGGGGGCCCGGCTGCGGTCCATGCGCCTGTCCGCCATAATCTTGGAGGGGCGGGCGGTGGCAGGGCTTGGGCTGGGATAAGGTGTGGCTACCGGCGGCAAGGTGCCTCAGCGCTTCTAAAGGCTCTCCGCGTTGAGGTGACGTGTCGACCCTGCAGATCACAAGATCTTCATTGTCAGCTACACGCCTCTCTACCATATATTCTGCGAGACCCCCCCTTGCAGCAAGGACCGCACCCAGCCATAGCAAGGGCCGCCGCTGCGCCCCACCTGCAATGGCCCACAGGACAGCCATGAAGAGGACCTTCACAAGACGGCCGAAGGTACGCGCCCCAGGGTGGTGGGAGGTAAAGGGTGGGGGGGGGGATTGTGGAGGGGGGTGCCGCCAGCACATGGGGAGCGGGCAAGAGGGGGCGGGGGTTGTTTCCGCCGCGGAAGCGCACAGGGCCAAGGGGGGTGGGGGCGAGGGCGGCATGCCATGGCCAGTTGCGGGTGCGGGGAGTGTGTGGCACAGCCCATGCGGGCCTCCGTGTGCGCAAGGTCACATGGGCGGAGCTGGCAACCGAGCGCGCGCACCTCGGAGGTAGGGGGTGGGTGGGGGGTTCCACCGCGGAAGCGCACAGGGCCAAGGGGGGTGGGGGCGGGGGTGGTATGCCAGGACCGGTTGTGGGTGCGGGGAGTGCTTGGCGCAGCCCATGCGGGCCTCCGTGTACGTGAGGTCATATGGGCGGAGCTGGCAACTGAGCGCGCGCACCTCAGAGGCAGGGTGTGTATGTGTGTGTGGGGGGGGGGGACGGAGAGCAGCAGCCGCCATGGCCGGTTACAGGTGCGGGGACAGGGCGCCGCTGCCTGCTCACAAAGTTTCATGCAGTGCACTGGCAGGTGGCTGTGGGCTTGCATGGACGGAGGCCGGTACAGACGTGGAAAAGGACGGACCGGGGGGGTGGGGGGTTGGGGAGGGGGGGCAATGACTAATCGGGGTCGTGATGTACTACTGACCTGTCACCGTCGACCAAGTTTGCGCGCGCGGCGCGTGCAAACAGCAACAGACGGACACCTCCCATTGCAGATGTACCTTAGCCTATCGCTCCTGTGTGTTGTTGCTGCAACCGAGCCCAGGTGTTGTGGTTGATGGCTTTCTGAACGCGTAATTGGATGGGGGTTCCCAGAGAAACACAATGCCAGCCTGATACACCAACTTCAAAAGAGCGGATTCGCTGGCCCTGGGCAATACCGCATTGGGGCTGCTTGCCCTCGCGGCGCGCGCAAACCCTCGGCAGCGGAAACCGTCGCCCGCGTTTTGCCAATGAACCTATCACTGCACTGGCTATCGCACAAGCACACAAACTCAAAATCGATTTCCCTACACTGCAGGGCTCGGCGTACAGGGAGCCGCGGAGAGTGTAGACTGCTCTCACACCCCACCTGTGCACCAGGAAGAAGGGAGACGCCGGCGAGCCTTCGGGGTCAGGTGAACATCCCGTCGACATGAGCATCCCCGTTGCCCAGCCCATCCATGTGACGATGCTGGGCGAAGAGGAGGGGACGGCCGATGACGCCTCTGGCGGGGAGTCGATCCGGGGCGCAACCATGCCGCCTCCCCCTCCGCCTCCGTCCCCACCTCCACGGGCCGGTCCAAGTTCGTCGACAGCATCTCCTCCGCCGCTGCCAGAGAAAGAGGGTCGGGATCCAGCTCCGCCACCTCCCACCCAGCCTCAAGCCACTGAATCACCGCGGCCAGCCACCCCAACTCAAGAACGGCTTGCCGGGGAGCTTGCCCAGACCCCCCCTCCACCACCCCCTCCTCCCTTTGAACGTGCGCCTCTGGGGGAAGAGGTCCGGGACGCTGCCGGGGAGCAGGCCGGGCGTGGGGATGGCGACTAGACATGGCCGCTCAGATTTTTTTCTGTTATTTTACTTCTGTATTTTTTTTCAAGACAAAAAATCCGTCCGTCACTTTTCTGTTGTTTTGCCGGGGCCGGTTTTCTGGAGCCGTTCATGCCACGTCAGCTTCCAATTTTTTGGCTCTGGAGCTGTCCGTCAAGGGGGTGTTTGCAGCCACCAATTTCTGTAAAGATGTTGTTTTTTCCGTTGCCTTTCCTGGCATTCCGTTGCCATCCATCATGGACTTTGAGATTCTAGAAGCTTGTCGCGAATAGAGGCATGGTCATGACGTCCAGGAAAACTGGATGTGCCTTGACAAAGTGCCGCCCGACATGCCATTCAGCTATTTTCCATTCTTCAATTGACTCGATTGGCAAATTATTAATACTTAGCTCAGGCCCTTCCCGGCAGTGATCGCTGCCGGTACTCAGCCGTAGCAGCACACACACAGGACACATCATCACGGCGTACTATAAATCGTAAGTGCGGGCCCTTCCCGGCAGCGATCGCTGCCAGTACTTGGTTGGAGGCAGCACACACACAGAACACATTATCACGGCGTACTATAAATCATAAGTGCGGGCCCTTCCCAGCAGTGATCGCTGCCGGTACTTGGCTGGAGGCAGCACACACACAGAACACATCATCACAGCATACTATAAATCATAAGTGTGGGCCCTTCCCGGCAGCGATTGCCATCGATTTTTTATGGAATTCTGTCGATCTTTGTGGTCCGGTCAGTGGCTCTGTTGCGGGGGCCTATTATCCGTAGACGGCGGCGCGAATTCTGTAACACGTGGTTCCATTTTGTAAGGATGTGTGGATTTCTGTAGCTGTCTATGCTGACGTCAGCATGGCCCTACCCGTTTCTGTAAAACGCTTTTTTTCTCTGTGGCTCCCTCATAAATTCTGTTGATTGTACAGAATTTTAACGGAGCCAAACAAATTCTGTTGGGGACGGACAGATGGGGCCACCTCTAATGGCGACACCCTGCCCGCCCGGGACGAGACTCCTGCACCTGCAGCTGAGCCTACAAGGCAGGCTAGGAAATGCGACATCCAGCCCCCGGAGCACTGCGTTGTGCGTGATTACCGGGGGGATTCTGGGGAGGAGGAGGACCTTGAGCCGTGCACGCACTGCGGGGAGAGGTTGGTGCATGTCCTCTGCGGTTGGCAAATTGTGTTGGCCCTTGGGGTGGATGGGGCGGGTTTTGGGATCACCAGGATGTGCAGCCAGGAATGCTACCACCACACGCTGTGGGCCCGCTTGGAGGACTCCTTCGCCGCGGACCTGCACGGGCGGATGCGGGAGTGCCTACGGGCCAACAGGCCGGACCTCCTCGGGGAGTCCAACGTGGCGGCCGCCCTGGGGGCTGGGGTGGACGTGGAGGGAGTGGGTGGGACGGCGGAGGGGGCGGGTGTTGGGGTGGACGTGGTGGACATGGTGGACATGGTGGACATGGTGGACGTGGTGGACGTGGGTGAGATGGAGGAGGAGGAGGGTGTTGGGGTCAACGTGGAGGACGTGGGTGGGACGGGGGAGGAGGAGGGTGTTGGGGTGGACGTGGTGGACGTGGGTGGGATGGAGGAGGAGGGTGTTGGGGTGGACATGGTGGACGTGGGTGAGACGGAGGAGGAGGAGGCGGGGATTCCCGGCCAGCCACCTGCGGATGTTGCTAGCAAGGAGGTGACCGCCTTGGACGCATCGGCCCGCGGGAAGTCAATCCGCTCTCGCAATCAGAGGGGCATTCCCACTCGCCAAGGAGGGAGGAGGGGCTGCCACAAAGCCGGAGGAGGCTGGGGAAAGGCGGGTCGAGCAAGGCCACTGGGGTAGAGAGAGGCCGTTTGGCCAGGCGGGAGGGCGATGCTGCGGAGGCGTAGAGGGTGGTAATCGATCCCAACATCGGGTATGATTTCGATCAGTACATCTGCGTTGTCCCTATAAAGGATGGGCCGGTGCCGAGGGTGCGGGGTGTCTGGAGGCGGCTCGCGTACGTCGGGCTCAGGCACCACGTCCGCCAGGTCCACAGGCAGACCTTAGGGAGCTGGGGCATTGAAATTCAGGAGCCGTTCTTGAAGCTCCTATCGTCGGCCGTGGCTTACACTGACAGGGGGAACCCCCTCTGCTTCAACCGGCGGCCGCCGGTTGAGCTATTGACAAGGGCCTTCGTGGAGGACCACGTCCGGTACTTCTATGGGAGTTTCCGGGCCATCAACCGGCGGTGGTTGTCGTGGACCACCCCTTTGTGGACGTCTTGGCGAAGCACACAGTCGAGGAGATGTTTCGCAAGTGGAGGGAGGGGGAGGGCGTCGAGGACCTCCTTGGCTGGATTGAGTACAACCCTGGCAGATCCGAAGAGTAGCAGACCAGATTTGACACCCGCCACAAGCCCACCTTCGCGACGCTGGTGGGCAACCATTCCATGGAGGCCCACGCCAGGCTGCTGAATCAGGGGCGCACCGATGTCCAGCAGTTTCGAGCTGTGTACTTGTTCTTCATGCAGCAACTCGGGGACGATCACCTGCGCTTCCTGGCAAGGGCCGAGAACCTGCTCAGGACAGAGGACGCCAAGGCCGCCGGCGACTACTCCGACCACACCTCCCCCGTGCACATCATACCATTCATCCGCAAGATGTGGCAGTCGCTTGGTTGCCCGCCGTGGATGCCCCCGGGCGCCGCCAAGCCACAGCTGGTGGTGGACTCACGGACCGACGCGGAGCGGTGGTTCGAATTTTATACCCGCTTGAACAGCATGATGGAGCGGCCCCAGGAGGGATTTATCCAATCCGAGAAGAAGGACAAGCAGGAGGCAAAGAAGCAGGTGGAGGTGGAGATGGCATACGAGAAGGAGCTGGAGGAGGCCCGGAGGGGGAACCTCACCCCCGGGGAGCTAAGGAAGGCCCGTGAGGAGGTGAACGGCGGGAGCCAGACCCTAACCTCCCTTCCGTTCTTCACGCTGGTTCATCACGTCGAGGGGGGTGGGGGTGGGGGTTTCAAGGATAGCATTTGCACGCGCGATGCATGCAAACCTTGCTAGCAAGTACCACCCGTCGACACCTGCTGCGTCCGGCATTTCGCCACTTTGGAAAGGGGTTTTATTGCCGGCGGGCACCTGCCGGCTTGCCCCACATCTGAAAATGTGGCGATCATCCAACCTGCAGTGTTCTAGGGGTTGCCCCTCCTGCTGTGCCACTGCATTCAATGCTTTTGCTGCTTTCCGATGCTCTAGTGTTTGTAGACACAGGCCAAGAAGAGGAAAGAGCTCAACATGAAAAAGTACATGAGCTCCGTGGCGAGGAACTTCCCCTCCAGGATCTACACCGCAGAGATGAGCATCATGCTGATGGGCAAACCGGCCCATGATGCGTGGATGCAGATGATCAGGACCCTGGAGGGGGAGTCGGAGGTGGTGGGGCTGTCGCTGAGTGTGCGGCCCCACAAGCGCGGGGTCTGGCGGGCCTACCTGAAGAACGTCTCCACCTACCCTGAGTCATATTACGTGAAGACCTTCAGGGCCATCCTTAGCGGCACCGCAGATGACGTTGTGCAGGTCGTGGCCATCCTTCGGCGCAAACGAGAGTGGTCATCCCCCATTGTCGCCGACTGGTTCAACAGCCTGAGGGATCATGCCAAGTGGACAGCCAGGCTGCACACCTACAAGTACCTCTGCGTAGCCCTGACTGCGAGGCTGCCGAGGCTGGAGGACAAGGACCAGGAGGAAATCGAGGGAATGTGGGAGAAGGAGTTCCAGTCTGTGGCCGGGTGGGATGTCACTTTGCGGGACCCCCTACAGGTGTGGAGGAATAGCACCCTCCGCAAGTTCGTCCAGTCCCTTGACAAGAGTGCCAGGGACCCACTCCCACTGAAGATGAGGAAGGCGCAGGAGTTGGAGGACGGGCCCAAGTACGGGGACTTTTTGAGGGACCTGGGGGTGAGCGACATGGCGAAGGAGCTTTGGCTCCCCCAGTTCTTGCTGACGACCCACGCCATATCCGACGAGGCAAAGGTGGGGGGCTTCGGGGACACGATGCTAAAGAAGATAACCTCCTCGCATACCCTTCTCTGCGAGGGGTTGACCGGATCAATCGAGGAGCGCGAGGCGGCTCTTCTAACATTCCAACTCCGAGCCGGGGACCTTGTGTTTGACACGGAAGTCCAGGTCCTCGTACGGCCGAGTCAGAAGGATAACTTGATCTTGACGGGGGCCGGAACCGGGCTTTCCTTCATGACCACCGATGAGGCCGACTTCCTGGAGCCATTCCTCTGGGCCTCCCGGATGTGGATGCGGCAGCAACCCCCACTCCTTTACAGTAGATTGGACGTCCTCAGCTACCTCCAGGCCGTGGTCATCGCCCCGCTGTGGGAGCTGGCGTACATTGTTGGGACGGTGAGTGCATTGACCATCCAAACCCAGCGACGTTGGCCAGCATTTGCGCGCGCGGTGCGCGCAAAGCCTGCCCCCCCTGCATTTCCCCACGCCTATTTTCCGTTACCTGCACGTTTCCGACAGTGTCCGCCCCCAGCATGTTCCGCGGTGACCAGTGTCTGTGCACCCCACCGTAAGTGGCAAATGCTTGTGGTGCACAGGCGGATCCCCGGCAGATGGCGGGGATCACCCAGAAGCAGCTCGAGTTCAACCTGCAGGGAGAGGACAACTGGGCAGCACTGAGGGACGGCGCGGGTTTCTCCGGCGCCAAGATATTCGACGCTGTGAAACAATATATTGCGACCCGCTGCAAGGGCTGGCGGTGGGACGTTTACAACACCCCCCGGCCCTTGGTGAGAGACGTGACGGCCCAGGCCTGGGATGCCCATGCATGGATCCCTGGAAAGGGGACGCCGGAAATGCCCCCACCCCCCGTCGAGGGCGAGGGGGAAGGCAGCGACAGGACGCACACCATGGCCTTCCGGCACCCCACCGTGGACGTGGACCTGGCGGCGGACAACCAACACTTCCCCATAGCCGTGGACAAGGACGCATCCACGACTTTCGTAGGACACGTGTTTATCGGCGCGCCAGGGGTTGAGGGGGCGGGGAGGAGTCCAGGAGGCAGGAGCTGGCGGGCGGGTTTGTGCCCTGGCGTCCGATGCAGGTGGCACGTTGGGTCATCCCCAGGCTGGGGGTGGACTTTGGTGACAAGGACCCCAGGAAGCTCCTGGCCCACCGCAAGGTCGTGAGGGCAAGGCTCGTGGAGGGCAACGCGAGGGAGCGCGACGCGTACAGGCCCGCGGAGGGTTGGACCCAGGTGGAGCTGATCCTCATCGACCCGCCGTTCGGGATGAAGAAGCACAATCCGGAGGTCGGCCTGGACTGGGACAAGCCCGATGAGCATTGGCGGGGTGGGGACTTGAGGAAAGTGCTGGACGCCTGTCACGCGTCCGGAATTCTGCCCCCCTCCGTGTCCCGCGTCCACGGCGCCCGCCACTTCAATGTGGCGGTCTACACCCGCCACGAGGACGTTGCGTCCATGCTTGAAGCCGTGCACGGCTTTGCCGAAGCAAACGACTACCTCGCCAGAGGCCACTTCATCATCATGATGGGCCGAGACAAGAAGGCCCACCTCTGCAAAGGGTCCAAGATGCCGGGCCATGGTATCCCGATCTTGGTGGTGAAGTTCAACCATGGCTAGGAGGGGGTGAGGGCGGACGACCTCGGGGGCCGGCTGGGGTCAGGATGACCTACTTCTTCCCAAAGCCGGAGGCGCTGTCAAAGTGCGGAAGGCACGAGCTGGACGCGCTGCTGGTCGGGGACAGCAAGAGGAAGGTCAACCGGACCCAGAAGTCCCTGGAAGAGTCACAGCTGCTGGTGCGTCTACTAACCCCCAGCGTGGGCCCCGTGCTGAGCTTCTGCAACGGCACTGCCACGGCGATGGTCGCCGCCCTCCTGGAGGGACGCGATGCGCTAGGGTTTGAGATGGACGCTGTGCAGAACAACTGCGCCCGCCAACGGCTTCAGACCCTATTCCACCGGGAGGGCCAGCTGCTGACCGCCCTGAAGGCCGGCCGGGACCCGGAGTCGCAGGCCGTGAAGGAGATGAAACAGGCATCAGAGAAGCCCCGTCTGCTAGACGACGCGGTGAGTCCTGGTTGACCCCTTTGCGCACGCGGCGCGCGCAAACCCTCTCTCCGTTCTCGCTGCTGATGCGCAGTGGGATTTCCGACAGGACTGACCCCTGCTGACTGCCTCCACAGAACACCGCGACAGGATCCGCGCTGCTCCCCAAGAACCTGCAGGACTTTCTAGACGATGAGGAAGCTATGAAGGGCACGGCGTTCATGTTCGGGGGGGCTATGGCCAAGTTGGCTGAGATCTTCTTCCGGTCGATCCCCCGGGAGGAGCTCGGCCTCATTACGGCCACAGGGGGGGAGCTCGCCCGGATGCTGTTTGGGGACCGCAAGTCGGTCCTCTGCACAATAGCGTCCGGGAAGGTCATCACCCTCGAGCAGGCAAAGCGGTTCGTTAGGTGGAACCGCAACAACAAGGACCCCTCCAACGACACCGTGGAGAAGGAGAACGCCCTCGAGACGGCGGTGTGGTTGGGGTGCTGCGAGCAGTGGCCCTCGCAGAAGGATGAGGACCTGTGGCGAGCGACGCTGACCCCACCATTGCCCGACCCCACGAAGCCCGCGACCGTGCCCACCCCGCCGGGAGCCACCCAGGCGCCCACACAAAAGAAGGCAGCTGCCGCTAAGGCCCCCCGAGCACCTTTGCCACCCCGGCAACCTCCGACGGCCGTGGATCCCCAAGGCTGCGAGGCCGGCGGCGCGGAAGGGACGCAAGAGCTCACCTCGGCTCAGCTGGCTACCCCGGTCCTCAATACACAGGCTTCCCAGGCGGGCTCCCCCTCGACGATGTCCAAGTAGTGCAGACCTGCAGTGTGCAAGGAGGAATGCTGAACACTCTTGTAGAACAGTGGGATTCTTGTAATATTGCCACGGCTCCTGGTTGCACCGCGCCTCATTGGCCTGACGTTTGCGCGCGCCGCGCGCGCGAATGACCACCTGCGTCCTCTAGAGGTGGCCGCCTGGATCCGTTAATAGCGGACAGAGGTTAATTTCTGTTAATTTTCCGTTAATTAATGGAAAATAACGAAAAAATACAAAAATTAACCAAAAATTAACGGATTTTTGGATTTTTTGGGGATTTTTGGGTTTTATTCATACTTATAGTTTATGGAATTCGCTATTAGAGAGTATGTTTGTATTTTATTTCAACCTATGCATACTAGATTTTCAACTAGCCGCAGTTGTTGTGATTTTTTGGGTTTTTTTCGATTTTTTCAGATTTTTTTCGTTTTTTCTGAATTTTTCTCCCTTTTTCTTTAACGGAATTTAACGGACAGCTGATAAAAATTAACGAACCGGACTTAACGGACCGGATGGCATCTTTGAGTGGCCACCTCTAGCGTCCTCTCGACCTTTTGAGTGTTGCCGCCATCGCTTTGTCAGGATTGCCTGACGTGCTGTCATTATCCTCCTCTTCCAACTCGGGCGCGCTAGAGAGCATGATCCCCTTCCCATGGACTGCCATCACCAGCAAGGTGCACGGCCCGGCAAAACCCGCGAGATCATGTTGCGCGGACGACGGAATGGACCGGTTGTGTCGCTGGCCACATGTGGGCCCCACCTCTGGCGACCGGCGTTGGCACAAACATCGCCGGCGGAGTTGGGCGCGTATGTGACGCCGGATTCCAACGAGGCCGCCCTCCACCGGATGTGGATGACCGGGTCATATGTGAAGCGTTTGCGCGTGGGGCACGCGCAAACCGTGCACGTGCCTGTGGTATGTGGCAGATTGCTTGCCCATGTGACCACGTGCCAATGCGCATGTTACGCTCTCATCCTTGGTGGGTCGGGATACCAGTACTTTAGGCTTTCCGTAAAAAACCACCGGTGGAACAATCTGCCTTAGGCAGGGTTCGAACTCACGGCAAGGTGGACCGGTTTCGGCGTTCGCCACAACGCCTCATCAGCACCCTTGTACTGGAGTTTTCCATGGGTATTTATAACCTTTTTGCCATTTCTGGCTGCTCCCACTTGGCCTCACGGCCTAGACCATAACAGTGCACACCACGACGCGCAGTCGTCCCAACACAGCATCCAATCTTCGGAAGCTGTCCAGCACGTGCACATGCAGAAGCCAGGCAACCTCGCAGTACACCGCTACCCCCCCCCCCCCACTGTTGCACTGCAACCCACGAGGCTCGGTGCACACGCGGTCATCGATGCAAGCAAAGGGCGGTGTGCACGGTGCCAAGCCCATGCGCAGTGCGGCACGGCAATGCCGCTGCCAGTTGCGACGCACCTGAATGCTCTTGGCATGGGCTGCTCGACCGTGGTGCTGCCCATGCGGGTGGGCATCAATGCACGCATGTGGACCAGATCGCCCAGTTTCGACCACCCCGAATCCGTCAAATCAGAATATTCGCCACGTCAAGATTTGGGCACGTGCCGGGCACGCGCCGCTCACTCAATCCTCTGGTCGGTGAGGCCCCAATTGCGTGGAGGCCACGTGCCCGAATCCTGACGTGGCAAATATTCCGATTTGGAGGATTCGCCGATTGCCATAATCGTGGATCCCACTGGCGTGTGGTCATTTGTCGCCATGCCCGCCGCCTCTCCACTGCGCATCGAGGAGCACACCGCGCCGCTGGGACCGCATCGACGTCGCCATCAAGGTGCGCCCCCTGCCCCGCGCCAGCCGTGGTGCCCTTGGCACCCCGTTCGCATCAGTCGGGCATGATCGTCGCCGGTGGGGGTACCTTTTCGTTCGTCCCACGTGAGGTTTGGCATGGGGCCGCGGTCGATGGCTATACTGACTGGATGCACCACGCTGGAAGCTGCCTTCTGGGCTCCGTGGCACCGTCACAAGTGCGTCCGTCCCCTTCCGGTGGTCCTTTGCGTGCGCAGCGCGCACAAGGGGCCCCCACATGTGAACTGACTGGATGCACTACAATGGAAGCTGCCTTGCGAGATCCGTGGCGCCGTCACATGCAAGCCCGTCCCCTTCCGACGGTCCTTTGCGCGCGCAGCGCGCGCAGAGGGGCCCCACATGTGAACTGACTGGATGCACTGCGATGGAAGCTGCCTTGCAAGATCCGTGGCGCCATCACATGCGAGCCCGTCCCCTTCCGACGGTCCTTTGCGCGCGCAGCGCGCGCAGGGGGCCCCCACATGTGAGTTGATTGGATGCACCACGATGGAAGCTGCCTTGCAAGTCCGTGGCGCCGTCACATGCGAGCCCGTCCCCTTCCGACGGTCCTTTGCGTGCGCAGCGCGCGCAGAGGGGCCCCACGTGTGACGTCAGATCTCATTCCCCCAGTGCGCACAGCAGGGGCTTGTCTCGCCGTACATGGACACAATGGCTGTGGAACGCAACCCCGCTTGTGCGCGCCGTGCGCGCAAATGCCAGTCCAAACCCCGTAGCGCACGAACACCAACTGGACAGAACCCATCTGGTTTGTGCGTGCCGCACGCGCAAACCCTGTCCCAATCGCATCTTGCGCTGGCGCCCCGCTTCGGACGATGGGCGAATGCGGAGTCCAAAGGACCTCTGTGCACCTCCCACCCGCGTGTCCGCCCGGTCTCCCTCTGGTGTCACACTGTCGTCAAGGAGGAGCAACGGTTCTTGGGAGCAGTGGAAAGTTCACCTCCAATTTGACGTCCATCTGCGGGCCGGGAGCGCCCAAATCACAAACGCGTGCGCGCAGTGGTTCCCGTCCGCCCTACGGCAATGGACGGAACCGCTACTTGGAGGATGTTTTTGAATTGTGTTTTAGCTCCGCTCCTGTGAAGCGGCTTTCATGGTCAACGAGCATACTGGCCTTTCACGTGCTCACAGTGCCAGTTGTTCTGCTCGGTGTTTGCGTGCGCGACGCGTGCAAACCGTCTAGGGACATTGTCTCCTTCGCCCCTTTCCTTTCGTCGCATCGGCACCAAAACCACCGATGAAATTGCGCGATTGGACCTTCACCCCACCATTCCAATTGCCCGGGGGCTGTGCACCACCCCGCCTGCCCTGCAGCCGGACCCCTCCGCGGCCGGTCCCCAGCTGAGTGGGCCCGGTGTGCGATCGGGACGACATCTCCATTCCATCATTCCTCATCAACTACCCAGACTCAGGTGGTGCCTGTGTGTCCATTTGCCACAGCTCGGTTGTGCACGTAGAATGGAGATGACGACATCATCCGTTTCAAGTTGCGCCATGCCGCGAAGTGGCAGCTATTCCGCATCTCACGACATTCCGACTTCCTACCTCTCGCACCTTGCCACGCAGACTTTTGGCGCCTCGTCCAGCTGCATCCGAGAGGAGACCGTCGAGTTCATGCATGACTGCTTCGACGAAATGACCTCCCCGAGGAAGTGACGGTCGACTTGCTCGGACAGCCAAGGGGGCAAATGCAACCTCGCCGTGGATTCGCACAAGCCGGCGAAGAGGAGAAAGCTCAATAAAGTGGAGAGGGCCGTCGTTGACGCCTTGGCCACTGGGGTCCCCACCCAGTGCTGCCCCCGCCAGTGCCACCAGCTCTTCTCGGCCGAGGAGCTGGTGGCCATAAAGGTCGTCCGGGCGATTTGCCGGTTCCAGGAGGTGGACGCCGACCTCTGGGCGGACATCTCGCGCTGCCGGGTGGGAAGCGAGTCCTCCGCGGAACCCGACGGAAGTGGGGGCCTTGCCGACCCCCGTCGCCAGCGCTACGAGTGGAGGGTGAAGGGCGGGGTGGTGTGCATCAGAGCGTTTGCCAGGTGGCATGGCGTCTGTCCCAACACCGTCTACCAGAAGAGCACGCAGGGGCGGGACCGGAGTGGGGTCGTGCCGAAGGTGCACCACCATGGAAACTAGAGGACCCACCACCACAGGAAGGGGAGGCACGACTGCGCCGAGTGGCTAGGGGACCTCATCGGCCGCCTCGCCCAGCCCTTCCCCGATCGCACAGTGAGGGACCGGCATATGGGGGAGGTCAAAGCCAAGGAGTTCTTGCCGGCGGGGTTGTTCTCCACCCTGCAGTCCATGTACGAGTACTATTGCCGGGCCGCCGCCGCCCGCCAGCCCCCCTAGGAGCCCGTCTCCTACACCACCTTCCGCCGGACGTGGCTTCAGCGCCACTTCCAGGTAACCCACGGCCCATGGACGTGAGGTCCCCACCCATCTCACGGGCACCCCGTCCAGCCTCACCCAGGGCCGCTGGCGACAGTGTGGAATCGAGTAGCCCTCAGCCCACGCTTTTTGTTGCTGGTGCCCCCAGGTGCGCACGTACTGCCACTAGCACTTCGCCAGGTGCGACACTTGCGTGAGGCTGAAGGAGACCACCAGCCTCGCCACAGGGCCGGCCAGGGAGGCCGCCCTCCAGATACTCCATCAACACGAGGCGTACGTCGCCCCGGCGAGGAGGGCAATGGAGGAAAGGAGGCGTTACGCCCTCGACCACCCCGAGGAGGTCCTGTACTTGAATGTAGACGGTATGGACTAGGCAAAAACGGCGATGCCCCGCGAGTTGGCCAAAAGCAAGGTGGACGAGGTGGGGCTGCCCCTGACCACCAAGCTGATGGGCGGCATTGCCTATGGCCACGGGTGGTGGGGGTTCTGGTCGTTCCCGGAGTGGGCGGCGTCCAGCAACCTGACGCTCACCTGCCTCTGCAAGATGATCAGGGACGTCAGCCGCTGCGACGCAGCCGCGCCCGGGCTCCTCCCCCCCCGCCCCGGCCTGCCCCCTGTGCTGCACGTCCAGATGGACAACACGGCGAAGGACAACAAGAACCACTACCTCCTCGGGTTCTGCGCCATGCTGGTGGGGGAGCGGGTGTTCAGGGAGGTGCGCATCTTTTTTTTGCCCGTAGGCCACACGCACCAGGAGATAGACGCCACCTTCAGCCTGGTGGCCTCCGCCATCAACCGGGAATGGGCGCTGTGCCTGGGGGACTTGATGAGGGTGGCGCAGCAGGCATGGGGGGAGCACACGAGCATGGGGAGTTCGCGGAAAGTGAACACAAGGGTGGACCGCGTAGCCGACTTCAGGCGCCTCCTCAGGTACAAGCGCGACCGCCGGCGGGGTGTTGAGGAGGAGGACGACGCCGAGGATGGGGATGCGGGCATCCGGATGCACACCTTCAGAGGCCTTGGAACTGGGAGGGACAACCGGAGGTGCACGTGGTGTGGCCGGCCCGGGCGACCTGTGCTGACCCGCCCCGTGTCGAGTGTGGGATTTGCCTACGTTCGCGCGCGTCGCGCGTGCAAACTCACTCAGAGTTGTTGTCTTGCTTCTGGCCGTGGTTCCGCGGTTCCTTCCACCTCTTGGATGCAGGCCGTGCTGCGCTGTTTTTTTCCCTGTTTGCTCCTACGCATAGCTGCAATTGCGGGGTGGATCTTTTTGCCGTTGCCCCATTTTGCTTCCCCCTTTCCCGGGAGGTGCTGCACGTCTTCGTTGCAGGGTGGGCTGGTCACCCGTTTTCAGACCCACCAAAAGCACCATCCTTGTCCTCTCCCAATCGCGGATGTGGTCGGTGTCTATTGTTGGCCGCACCTGGTGGCGCCCGGGGAGATTTTGCGCGCTCGGCGTGCGCAAGCCCTCGAGGTCTCTTGCGGCGTTCCGGGGCTGGGCCCCTTGATTTGTGATCGACTTTCCGGTGTGCTTCCTGCGGCTTGGTCCTCATGCGGATGGCGCCGACCACGGTGACACCTTTCTGGCTGGACGGTGCTTTATTGCGGTGTGCGCTCCTTCGGGCAGGTGCTTCCACTCATTCAAATTCGTCTTGGAGGGGGGGGGTGCCCGTCGTGTACGCCCGTGAACATGATAATGAGGACTGCCCCTGGGTGGGCACGCCCGGCGGCCGTGGGTGGCCGGTGTTCATCCTGGGGAAACCCACCCCGAGGTTCGCCGACCCGCATTGGGAGCCACGGGCGGCACTTCAAGACTTTGAGGAAGTCAAGAAGAGGCTGGTCGTGAAGCTGTCTAGGTGGAGGTGCCAACTCGACGTGTGTGGGGACCCCGCCGCCGCAGAGGACATCAAACAACGCAAGCTCCGCCGGATGGCCGGGGCCGTGCGCTGGTGGGAGGCCTTCATTGCCTCTCACGAGTGCACATTCCCTCTGGACGGGAGTGGCAGACCCACGTTCGCCATCGACGAGGGGGCCGCCTTGCGATTGGACAGCTTGTCCCCCGTCTCGCTGGCCACCCCCTCCACTACGCCCGAGACCACGCCCACCGCCTCCAGCGTCTGCTTCACCCACGCATGAGGTGGGAGCATGCTTCGTGCGGCATTCCGTCCGTGTGGTTTACCTGCCCCCCCCTCCCCCCCACTGTCATGGTGCCCTCACCAGCGACGCTATTGGTTCTCTCTATAGGGACATTGGCCCAGTGCCCGGGGAGCGCCCACTGCTGTTCGGGCACCTCTCCGCACTCCCCAACGACAAAGAGTACATCCCCTTCGACGCCACATGGGACATAGAGGTTGGCCACCAGGTGGCCATCGCCATGTCCGACGCCAACACCAAGGGATGGGGCCGGCGCTTCGACGTTGCGATTGTCAAGGGGGCCAGGGCTGAAGAGGGGTGCGGGCCCGCGGTGAAGAAAATATTCACCGTTGTGTATTATGAAAGCGAATTCAAGCCCAGCCCCCCCCCCCCCACAACTTGGGAGCCTCCGTTTCGACGCCTCACACGATGCCCAACTGAATGGGCGTTGGGTGGAAGGGCGGCAAATATGGGGGGAGGTGTCCTCCAACAATATCATTTGCGACATTTGGTTAGAGGCCAATGGAGCTGGGAAGGGGTGCATCCACCCCCAGTACAAACGCCATCTCCAGGCAGAGCTGGAGCGTTGGGATGAAATGTGTTGGATGGGGGAGGGGCCATTTCTAGACCTAGGAACTTGTAATTCCCGTTGCGTGTGTAACAACAAATGTAATAGGTTGCAAGGCCATGTTGCACCCATGACTTGTGGGTAGCATAGGCTGGTAGTAGAGGTGGCCCCATCTGTCCGTCCCCAACAGAATTTGTTTGGCTCCATTAAAATTCTGTACAATCAACAGAATTTATGAGGGAGCCACAGAAAAAAAAGCGTTTTACAGAAACGAGTAGGGCCATACTGACGTCAGCATAGACAGCTACAGAAATCCACACATCCTTACAGAATGGAACTATGTGTTACAGAATTCACGCCGCCGTCTACGGATGATAGGCCCCCGCAACAGAGCCGCTGACCGGACCACAAAGGTCGACAAAATTCCATAAAAAATTGATGGCAATCGCTGCCGGGAAGGGCCCACACTTATGATTTATAGTATGCCGTGATGATGTGTTCTGTGTGTGTGCTGCCTCCAACCAAGTACCGGCAGCGATCGCTGCTGGGAAGGGGCTGCACTTATGATTTATAGTACGCCGTGATAATGTGTTCTGTGTGTGTACTGCCTCCAGCCAAGTACTGGCAGCGATCGCTACCGGGAAGGGCCCGCACTTACGATTTATAGTATGCCGTGATGATGTGTTCTGTGTGTGTGCTGCCTCCAGCCAAGTACCGGCAGCGATCGCTGCTGGGAAGGGCCTGCACTTATGATTTATAATATGCCGTGATAATGTGTTCTGTGTGTGTGCTGCCTCCAGCCAAGTACTGGCAGCGATCGCTGCCGGGAAGGGCCCGCACTTATGATTTATAGTACGCCATGATAATGTGTTCTGTGTGTGTGCTGCCTCCAGCCAAGTACTGGCAGCGATCGCTGCCGGGAAGGGCCCGCACTTACGATTTATAGTACGCCATGATGATGTGTCCTGTGTGTGTGCTGCCTATGGCCGAGTACCGGCAGCGATCACTGCCGGGAAGGGCCTGAGCTAAGTATTAATAATTTGCCAATCGAGTCAATTGAAGAATGGAAAATAGCTGAATGGCATGTCGGGCGGCACTTTGTCAAGGCACATCCAGCTTTTCTGGGCATCATGACCACGCCTCTATTCGTGACAAGCTTCCAGAATCTCAAAGTCCATGACGGATGGCAACGGAATGCCAGGAAAGGCAACGGAAAAAAAACATCTTTACAGAAATTGGTGGCTGCAAACACCCCCTTGACGGACAGCTCCAGAGCCAAAAAACTGGAAGCTGACGTGGCATGAATGGCTCCAAAAAACCGGCCCCGGCAAAACAACAGAAAAGTGACGGACGGATTTTTTGTCTTGAAAAAAAATACAGAAGTAAAATAACAGAAAAAAATCTGAGCGGCCATGTCTAGCTGGTAGTGAGGTGGTTGTAAGCGTCCTTGGCCATGGCCAATTCAATTTCTTTTGTGCGCAACATCGTGGTTTTCCCGTCAGCGGTGTGACCCAAAAAATGCCATGTTTGTGCGTAAGTTCGTTGTTGTGGTGTGTTTCTTGCATTGTGCATGTGTGCAAAATGCATGTTCCATTGTTTTCCGTGACCCCCTTACCGACATTTTGCACAAGAGCTTATTATTTATGATGGCATGGACTACAAATAGGTGGATGTTACACACCCACAGCGCACCCCCGAGAAGGTGGCGCCGCGGGGTGCGCCCAGGACCTGCCCAGGCGGGTGAGACAGGCGAGGAACCCGAAACGGATTGTTACAACAGTACAATACTCCATATTTATGCCAGATTGTTTAATTGTCTCTTTAATTTGGTAGGCTCATTTTAACTCCACAATAAAGTAATGAATGTTCCCATAAATCCCTTAGCACATAAAGACAATCCCTCAGGCCCCAATGGTCATGTCTCAATGCTCTAAGGAACCAAGAGAAAACAAACTCTACCCACTTCACCCTAGTGTACCAAGACCCGATAGCTATATGTTGTGTCCCAAAGTTCCCAATGGTCAAATATTCACAACATCACTTCCCCCTTGGAGAAGCGGCTGGCCCGAGACACAAGAACCTCAAAAGATAAAACACCACATCACTCCGTCCTATACCAGAGTGGCCATCATCAGTCCCGATAATAAGCGAGGAAGAAACTCAAAAATAATAAAATCTCCCTAAAAGAAATAGAAACAAGGTCTTCTGGCACCAACATGGGCTCATATACGACCGGTCTGCTGGCCCGGCTGCAAACTATAGAAACTGGCCCCGGATCGGCGTGCCGAACGCGATTACCACCGCAGCAATCAGAATCCCTACACCAGCCGTACCCATCCCGACAGATCACGTGGCCGGCCCGGTAAATCCCCGGTGATACCCACTTGCTTTGTTTCTTCCCTCTGGTCCAAATCACTTCATGGCTACAGTAATAACCTGGCGCAGAAAAACCTCTGAGATCAGAAGAACAAGCTATAACTCATGGTCCGGGCACCCAGAATGCCCCAGTGTCTGAATAATCCATCAGCACACCTGACTAAAGATGTTGGGCGTCGCTGCCCGTAAGTCTCATGACCATGTCTATATCAGGCACTTCTTTTCTCTCAGCCAATACAAATCGGAGGTGGCTTCTCCAATTCACCAGACTCAATTCGACTAGACAGTAGTGCTGCTCACACCAGCTGAACGAATGGGTTGGGTCTTCTAAACTGGGAGAAGATCCGAAAACTGCTACCGATGAGTTCACTATCCCTATGGTAAATAGCCCTTGCTGGCATCTCTCAACCGGTCCCCAATAGGACTATCTCAGACCCCTTCCTCCGGCCTTTTTATGTCATGCCTTACAAGCCGATATCTCCACTCGACTATGCACAACAAGGCTGCTAGTCCGAGTCTACATCAGTGCACCATATTCGACTACCATCCGCGTACAACTCACTCACAAGGTTAGCCATCCCTACTGCAGCATGTGGACAAAGAAGATAACTACCTCTAGAATCATACATCCTGAGCTATCTCAATGCCAGTGTGATTCTGAGTCACCAAAGATCACGGCTGTCCAAGCCTAGCTGGCATGCTCAGTGCTGTCGAAGAGTCGACATGATGCCCAACTCGATGGACACCACGTCCTCCCATGACTGACCCCCTGTGGAACACTCGGGAGGAGTTTGAACCTTCCCCAATTCAAACCCTCCAAGTCTCCTGCCCCTAGGTTGGAGACTTCAACCTCGCACCACCATATGACTCTAAAAGGGGCTGGCGCTTATCGCTGTTTGCCCACAAGTTAAGTAGGTTAAGACTTTCCTTTTCTTTTCCCTAAAATAAAAGTTCTCTCTCTCACATTCATTTCTCTCTGATTGTCTCTTTGTACTGTTGATGCCTCTTACTCACCCACTCATTATCCCCTTTTCCACAATAAACCCATGCTATTCTTCACCACTTCTAATCCCCACAATATCCATTGTTGACCTGGGAAACCCGTGCTTTGCTCATGTCGTCACTCCTTGGTGGTTAGTGCCCGAAGGCCGCTCCGCCGGTCCCCGGTGCCCAAAGGCTACCGACAACCTTGCCTGTAGTGACGCTCCACCAGTGCTCTTGATCGTGCTGACTCGCTGTCCACAGACTGGGAGGTCTGACTGCCCTCCACAGTCATGCCAAGCTCCAGTGAAGTCGCTGTCCACCAATTGGGAGGCCTAAGTGTGCTCTCCAATCACTCCTTAAGCGATGCTGGGTTGCTGTCCACTGGCTAGGAGGGTCACAGTGTCCCCCTGAGCCTCTCCTTGACGATTGGCAAGGGATTGGAGAGTTGGTAGTCAATTAAGGAAGTTGCATTTTTCCTCCTTTTTCTTCCGCTTTAGGGGTCCCCATTTTCCTTCTTTGGGGTCCGGTACTTAAGACAATCCGGGTTGGCCTCCAATAGCCCCCGGTAGGGTGCAGGCCCCCTCCACTGGGTTCCAGCTCCTGGTAGACGTGGCCGCTCAGATTTTTTTCTGTTATTTTACTTCTGTATTTTTTTTAAGACAAAAAATCCGTCCGTCACTTTTCTGTTGTTTTGCCGGGGCCGGTTTTCTGGAGCCGTTCATGCCACGTCAGCTTCCAGTTTTTTGGCTCTGGAGCTGTCCGTTAAGGGGGTGTTTGCAGCCACCAATTTCTGTAAAGATGTTGTTTTTTCCGTTGCCTTTCCTGGCATTCCGTTGCCATCCGTCATGGACTTTGAGATTCTGGAAGCTTGTTACGAATAGAGGCATGGTCACGACGTCCAGGAAAACTGGATGTGCCTTGACAAAGTGCCGCCCGACATGCCATTCAGCTATTTTCCATTCTTCAATTGACTCGATTGGCAAGTTATTAATACTTAGCTCAGGCCCTTCCCGGCAATGATCGCTGCCGGTACTCGGCCGTAGCAGCACACACACAGGACACATCATCACGGCGTACTATAAATCGTAAGTGTGGGCCCTTGTGGTAATTTCGTGCACTTTGTTTGGCGAACTGCTCGTGGGACTGTGTCTTGCGAGGTCCCGTAGGGGGCAAGCTCGGCCGAGCGAAGCGAGGCCGTGCGTAGCCCGCCGGAGATAATGGGATTAATGAGTTTAATGGACATTAATGGAATTGTGTGCCGCGGGTTGTAAGAGCGTGCGCGGCCACGCCGATTGTAGTTCGATCTTTCTGGAACAGCTTGCCTCCCTGCCTCCTCGAGCGCAGTAGCCGCGCGCCTCGGACGGGACCGCACAGAGCGGCCATCACCCACGGGCCAGAGAGAGCCCGGGACACGCCGTCCGGCCGAGGACGATCACGCTTCCAACGGAGAGGCCCTACAGCGCGGGCCAGGGTACCTGGACGCGGCCAAGGGGGAGCCGCGCCGACAAATTGGTTTCGGAGCTTCTGGCTACGACGATTGGGCGTCGAAGGCAAGGCCAGCGGAGCAGCCTTGCCGAGGGACAAGCCGGGGCGACAACCACGTTGGCAGGAAGCGCGCGGGAAGCAGATTCGAGAATTGGAGGTTGGCAAGTTTGGATCGATCGACGGCATCGCCATCGCAGCACCCGGACGTGAGTTTTTGCTGTGCTGTGGATGCGGAAGTGTGGGGCACCCTCCATTACGCTGAGCGCAAGTGTTGGTGGGGCAATCGCTGGGAGTTCTGCTGCTCATCATAGTCTGAGATGTCTCAAGAGGGCCGGATTGGCATGGAGCTGAATGGCAGTGAATCCGGAAGTGTGCATGGGCCTGAGGATGCGCCCATGACCGAATCGAGTCAATCGCCGGCCATTGCCATGCCGCGATTGGACCCGGGAGCTGAATCCAGTGCTGCGGGGTCTGGGGCAACAAGCCGGAGGCCGTCGACCCCTACGCGTAGAACTACAGCTGCCAGTGCAGCTCCATCGCGGATTCCTACAAAAGCACCGGCGATGAAGCGGCGGAGTCCAACACCACCACGAAGCCGATTGACGTTGGAAGGCGAAGCTGTGAGCACTTTGCAGCGGACACAAGAAACTGCACAATCGGCAGCTGGGCATGCAGGGGCAGCTCTCCAAGTTGCCCAGCAAGCGGTTACGGAGACCGCGAGTATGCGCAAAGCGGTGGAAGAGGCGCTGACCAAGTACTACCAAGCGTCCACTGCATTGACTGCAGAGCAAGTGTCTCATCTGGCAAAAGACACTTCGCAGGAGATGCAAGTAGCCGTCCAAGAGCGTCATCAGCTCAAGATTCGTTTGAGAGAGCAACAGGAGGAAACAACTCGGTTACGACAGGAGTTACGTGAGGCTCATGCTGCACAATCTGCAAATGTGCAAGCACTGCAACAACATCGAGTTGAGGAGCAAGCCACAACATCTGGCAGAATTGAGGACCTTCGAACGAGGCTACAGCAACAGAAGGCATATGAAGACCAGAGGTCCTTGAGGATGCAAGAGGAACTGGGAGCTTTGAGGCAACAACAGCAGGCCCAAGGTTCACAGATGACCACCAGGACAGATGAGCTGATTCTATCCTTGAGCGAGCAGCTGGAGTCCTTGCGACGGGATTTGAGTGTGGAGCGGGAGCAAAGGCAAAAGGTACAGCGAGAGCTGTCTGATTATAAGGCAGCCTGGGATGAGCCTCTCTATCAGAATGAGGGTTCGTATTTACCTGATGCTGTTGTTGAGTCTGCACCGCCCCATTCTGCTATTCCAGTACCTCCAGCTGATCTGAACCGGCCTGATGACTTTCAGTTTCCTTCAGCACTTGTGGATCGAGAAGTGCCAGTTCAGAATCCTGTGGCAGCACCAGTGTTTGCAGGAGAGTCCAGTACCCGACCATCAGGGTCACTTATGGTTGCTCAGTCAGTACTGCCAGAGCTGCAGGGATAGGGCAGCCACTTATCAGGAAATATTCCAGTTTCAGTACCACCAGTGTCTGCAGTGCCAGTCAGTTTCAGTGCAGGAACCGCTGGACAGAATGTAGCAGGTGCATCCGGACCAGTTTTCCATGTGACGATGAAGCCCAGGGAGCCGCCAGTTTTCTGTGGCAAGACCAGTGAGGATGTGGAGAGCTGGATCTACACGGTGTCAGCGTACTTCAGGACCGTTGCTGCACCGGAAGAACAGAAAGTGGGATATGCTCTCACTTTTCTGCAGGAGGCTGCTCGCGAGTGGTGGATCAACACCATTCGTACTACCGGACGAGAGCCTCGCACCTGGAACGAGCTGGCAGAGGCATTGCGGGCAAGATTCGGACACCGCACCAAGGAGATGACCGCACGTGCTGAGCTGCGTGCTATCAAGCAACAGAAAGGCGAGAGTGTGCGTGTGTATGCAGCCAGGTTCAGCCGGCTGCTTGGCCATCTACCACGATTTGATGAGGCATGGGCAAAGGACCAATTTTCTTCCGGTCTGATGCCTAGAGTGGCAGAGCTATTGCTGCTCAAATCGCCCAGGTCATTGCAGGATTTCATGGTGGAGGCTGAGCGGGTCGAAGTGACGCTCAAGTATGCACAACATACGAGAGCCAGTGAGGGACAGAACCCAGCTGCATCATCATCGTCTGGCCAGGGAAATAGGGGAGGCTGGCGCGGACGAGGACGCCGAGGCAGAGGCAGAGGAGCTGGACAGAACCCCGGACAGAATGCTGGTGCAGGACAGGTTCAGAGCCAGGGACAGACACAAGGACAGCAGGGGCAGGCAGGCTTTTTTCCTTTCGCCTGCCACAACTGTGGAGGAATTGGCCACAAGGCCAGTGTCTGTCCTAGCAGTGGCAACTACCGGGGGCGAGGACGCAGAGGACGCAGTGGCGATCGCGGGGGACGTTCTGGAGGCAGAGGCCAAGGACGTCAGGCAAGCAATGCGGGACTGGCAGGGGTCAGCCAGGTAGAGGGTGCTGGAACCCAGACAGCACCCTCCAACCCGCCGGGAAACTAGTGCGGCCCCAGACTGGCCGGTCCACGGGACCGACGGGGCCTGCACTACCGAGCTCTCCAAGCCGATCTGGAGGGGCTTCGAAGATTTGGGAACAAGACCTCGTCATCACGGACGCAGAAAAGGAGACAACGTAGACAGAGGCACTTGTAGCATCTGTTTGCGATTTCTGCGGAGAAGGACGTGATTAGAGCAGTACAGAAGTCACTCAAGGGAAACTGCTCAAGACAGAGACAGCGTGCAGAGGAGTGGAGGCGACACCAGCCTGCTGCACCAAGTCGCAGTCGACGTCAGAACGAGGCACAACTACCGAGATCTGCAGGGCAGCGTGAAGACCCCGGGACTACCACGCAGCCCCAGACAGCTCAGCAGGTTCAGTCCATTAGTTGGATAGGGTGACAGAGCCGGTAGTTGGTCAGGGAGTAGAAAAGGACTGGCGTATGCTGAATCTGGGTAGATCAGCAACGCCCCCTGTTTTAGACAGGAATCAGAACTGGGGAACACGGTGGCTGTACCGTCGCAGCACCGTGATGGTTTATTATTGAGAATCCAAACGAGATGCTCGGACACGGTCTTTTGTGTTTAATAGATTGTGGTGCGTCTCGTTGTTATTTAGATTCTCACACTGTGCTGCAGCTGGGTTTGCAACCCGTTGCAGAAAATGCAACCTTGGAGTTGGGAGATGGTACACGAGTACCATCCAAGGGCTGCATCGAAAAATTGGTTTTTACTATGGGGTCTCGTACGTTCTCCCAGAAATTTACAGTGACCGATCTTATGACTGGGGTGGATATGGTACTGGGAATGACTTGGCTTGAACAGGTGAACCCTCTGATCAATTGGGGTTCTCACACTATGTACGTTCAAGACCAAGGAGTATACTACCCCATCGCAGGTGTTCCAGCCGACAAGGACACCAAGATCGGCACCGTCAAGCATATCGAGATACCCAACGATCAAGAAAACGACCAGTCTGTACAGTACCTTCATTCTTTGGAGACATTGGCAACTCCGCAGTTTTGGGATTATGTTCGTGACGATCGGCAGTGGAGATCAGTTAATCGTCACGATACTACAGCTAGCATTGCAGGAAACGATGATCAACCGGCCAGTGATGGTGATCAGCAGCGATCACAACGATTCTGCAAACGAACGACCAGAACTCCTCGTGGCGTGCAGCAGAAAACAGTGCGCAATACAGCCAGTCAGCGGCAGTTTATTTCATTGAAGCAGATGCGCAAGCTGACTGCACGAGGTGAAACATCGTATCTTCTGATGATCCGCAGTTTTGGCAAGGAGAAAACGCAGCGACAGCCTAAGTTGGCCAAGATAGGACCAGCTCAGGGCAAGAAGCGGTCCGAAATGTTGAAGACAGGCCCAGTAAAACAGTTCAAGACAACGACCGAGGTGATGCAAGACGTGGTTGAGCAGGCCAGCCCTGAGGTCCAGAGTTCACTCAGGAACATCATCCACGATTACCAGGATGTGTTCCCTGAGAAACTACCAAAAGGAGTGCCACCAGCGCGCGAAGTGGAACATGCTATAGAAACAGATGCAGAAGCAATTCCACCCAGCCGGGCACCCTACAGACTTGGACCAAAGGAGATTGAGGAGATGGAAGAACAGATCAGAGACCTCCTCAGTCAGGGCTACATCCAGCCATCCTGCAGCCCATACGGGGCACCCATTCTCTTCGTGCCCAAGAAGGATGGCAGGTGGCGAATGTGTATTGACTACAGGCTGCTCAACCGTCAGACGAAGAAAGACAAGTACCCCATCCCTCGGATCGACGAACTTCTCGACAAACTGGGCAACGCACAGTACTTCACCAAGCTGGATCTGGCATCAGGTTATCATCAGATAGCCATGAAGGCCGAAGATGTGCACAAGACCGCATTCAGAACGACTCAGGGCTCATACGAGTTCTTGGTTATGCCCTTTGGGCTAACCAATGCTCCCGCGACATTTCAGCGCTTGATGAACAAGATCTTCAAATGGGAGCTGGGTCAGTTCATATGTGTATATTTGGACGATATCCTTATCTTCTCCAAAAGTCTAGAAGAACATATCAGTCATGTCAGGACAGCTCTGGAGAGGTTGAGGACAGCCAAGTTATACGGAAGACTGCACAAGTGTGAGTTCTTCCAGAATTCTGTGGAATATCTTGGCTTCCAAGTATCGTCCAGTGGAGTTAAAGCATCAGAGGAGAAGATCAGAGCAGTGATCGACTGGCCACAGCCTAGAAGTGCACGTGACATTCGCAGTTTTCTCGGCCTGGCGAACTATTACAGGCGTTTTGTGAAGAATTTTTCAAAGATCGCCAGACCCCTCACTGACCTAACGCAGCTGAAGGTCAAGTTTCAGTGGGGACAAGATCAAGAGGCAGCATTCAACCGACTGAAGTATTCACTGGCTACATCCCCGATTCTACGATTACCCAATTTCAGTCACGAGTTCATCCTGACTACTGATGCTAGTTCTGGATCAGTGGGCGCAGTGATTGAACAGGACCATGGACAGGGATTACAGCCTGTGGCTTATGACAGCCGCAAGCTCAGTGATACTGAAGCGCGGTATTCCGCTTACGAGAGGGAACTTCTTGGAGTGGTCTACGCTATCGGCAAGTGGCGGCACTACGTTGAGGGACGTCACTTTACAGTGAGGACCGACCACTCGTCCCTCAGACACCTTCCAAACCAGCCAAGCGTGAACAGACGAATATGGAAATGGATTGCGATACTCCAGACCTACGACTGCACGATATCGCACATCCCAGGAGTACACAATCCAGCTGATGCACTGACACGCAAGGCATGGTTGGAGGACAGAGCAGCTGCCCATCATATCCAAGAAGAAGATGAGGATCTTGTTGAGAGACTACGAGTACCAGAGACAGCAACTGATGAGGAAATACAGACTGCATTGGACAAAGTTTTTCAGCAGTCAGAGCGGACTACCATGCAGCTGCCAGAGCCAGATTCAGTTGAGGCTGACATCGACAGATTTTTCCCTGCAGTTGATTCATTGGAGAGAGTTCCAGCATTGTATGTGACAGAGACTCAGGTCGAGCTGGAACAGAATTTTGGTGATGACATGCTGGCGCAGTTGAAGCTGGAGGAGCCATACAAGGAAATCATCGACAGATTGGAAGATCCAGATACACCATCGACATGGGTCCGCGAGGAAGGCATTTTCAAGCTCCAAGGGAACCTACTGAAGATCCATCGACCACACCGTGATGGCGAAATGGACCAGGAGCTGCCTTACTGGAGGACAGTGGTGCCACAAGGAGGCGAGTATCGGTCGCGTATTTTACAGGAAATTCATGCTGTACCGTACTCAGGGCACCCCGGTGTGAACAACACGATTTTGCGGGTACGTCATCAGTTTTGGTGGAAAGGGATGATCAGTGATGCACGGGACTTTGTTCTCAGCTGCCCCGTGTGTCAACAGGAAAAAGGGTCGCATCTGATGCCAGGTGGCAAATTGCAGCCACTAGAGATCCCAACACAAAAGTGGGATCAAGTTGTTATTGATTTTGTGACGGATTTACCAGAGGATGAGGGACACAACGCTGTGCTTACAGTAGTTGACAAGGCCACCAAAATGGCTTATTTTCTGCCTTGTAGTAAGTCGATTACTGGGAAGGAAACGGCGCAGCTGTTTTGGAATTCTGTGGGGTGCATCCATGGAATCCCCTCGACGATTATTTCAGATCGAGACGTCCGTTTCACAGGATCTTTCTGGCGGGAGCTGTGGCGTATTTTGGGAACTGGTTTGAGAATGGGGACTGCCTATCATCCCCAAAGTTCAGGACAAGTTGAGCGATATAACCAGGTCCTCAGTCAGCTCCTCAGGTGTACGATTCATCAGGTGGGCGATGGTGCTCACTGGACCCAACTCATCCCAACGATTTAGTTCGCGGCGAACACGGCTCCCAACCGTTCTACAGGATATACTCCCTTCTTTCTGAATTTTGGCAGACACCCAACGACTCCAGTTCAGTTATTGGATCACCAGCAGATCAGAACGAAGACAAAAGCCGTCTCAGCTTTTGTTCAACGACTCAGAGACCAGTTTGCGAAGGCCCAGGTCAACATGAAGCAAGCAGCTGACTGGATGAAGTCCATCACCGATCGACGACGACGTGATGTTGTTTTTGCTACAGGAGCATGGGTGTTACTCAGCACCAAACATTTGAAGCCGGAAGGATCAGCCAAGTTGCAGCGCCGTTTTGTCGGCCCGTTCAAGATTTTAGAGCGGATTGGCACCAGTGCCTACCGTCTTGAACTTCCTGCTTCCTGGTCAATCCATCCCGTCTTCCATGTTTCGCTCCTCAAGGACTACCGCTCATCACAACTTCATCCTGCTGCCGATCGCCTTCCCCTTTTGGTCCCTGCTGAAGATGCTGAGCCTGATGTCTTCGACGTGGAGCGTGTACTTCGCTGGCGGTGGAGTCCAGGTCATCGACGAAAGAAGGAATACCTTGTGCTGTGGAGCGGCTACCCCATAGATGAAGCCACCTGGGAGCCGGCGTCCAACTTTTCTAGTCCTGGAGTTCTTCGCGGACTACTCAACCGTGACAAGCCCTCTGAAGCTCATTGATTTTACGGTCTATTGCTGTTCGCCCCACTTCCTTTTTTCTCAATTCGAGGACGAATTTCCTTCCCCGGGGGGAGTGGTTTGTGGTAATTTCGTGCACTTTGTTTGGCGAACTGCTCGTGGGACTGTGTCTTGCGAGGTCCCGTAGGGGGCAAGCTCGGCCGAGCGAAGCGAGGCCGTGCGTAGCCCCCGAAGATAATGGGATTAATGAGTTTAATGAACATTAATGGAATTGTGTGCCGCGGCTTGTAAGAGCGTGCGCGGCCACGCCGATTGTAGTTCGATTGTTCTGGAACGCCTGCCTCCCTGCCCCCTCGAGCGCAGCAGCCGCGCGCCTCGGACGGGACCGCACAGAGCGGCCGTCACCCACGGGCCAGAGAGAGCCCGGGACACGCCGTCCGGCCGAGGACGATCACGCTTCCAACGGAGAGTTCCCATGGCCAAGGCCAGGTACCTTCCGCAGCCAAGGGGAGCCGCCGCCAACACCTATCGTAAATTCCTCATCCTCGTGATGTTCTACCCAGATATTTAGAAGGCCGAATTCCTCTTTGCCTTTAAGCGACCTCGGGGTTATTCTCGATCGAGCGCTCTCCGGTCAGCGCCACACCTCGGCCGTGTTGCCATCTCTCGTCAGGTAGGTCAGGCTATCCTCGCTGATAATACTGAATCGGTGGGTACCTAGTAGCCTCCGGGCGCATGGAGACATTCTCAGCAGCCTTCAATCTTCGCCGCTGCTTGCACTGAGGGCGTCACCCGGCCGCCCGGGGCCTTCGCCTATTTCAGAGGAGCCTCACCGGTTGTCTTGGCGCTTACCCCAAAATGAAAGCCACCGACGAACCGTCCGGTAGTGAGGACTCGCTGCATCGGCGGTCTCGGGAAAGCTTGGAATCGTCCTCTTCGGGACGGCGCGCCTGATGGCCTGCCACTCCGTGGCTGCTTCATGACCCTCTGGCATGTATATGCCCAGTGCCGACTGCTGAGCATCAAAGAGGCCTCGCAGTTTCACTGGTATACGCTGGAGGGCGTCCCGTGGGACTTGTGCACGATAGGGGGCATGGCCCCCTCGGGGGTGATAATACCCCTTAAAGTACACCCCCCCATGAGGGTCATGGAATGCACCCAAAGTATCCCAGAATCCCCTCCTGTCCTGAATGACAGGGGTATGTATTACTGGGGCTGATCTGGGAACTTCGTGCGGCACCTTTGCCTGACCACGTTGTTCTGCCGCCTTTTGTTGGGCACGGCGCTCCTGGTAGCCAGGTCCCGGCAGCGCCGGTTTATACTGCAGTTCCTGCCGTCCCTTTGAGGCTTGCTTCGCCTCTTGCAGCTCCAGATATGCTGCATAGTCTTCATCCCCATCAAGGAACGAAGCTGCGCAGCTTTCTCTGCATCCGCCTTTGCTTGCTGCAAAGCGGCTTCCTGCTTTTGCAGGACCTCATAGGTCTCCCGTCTTTCCCGGGGAATTGGACTGGCAGGTTTACCTGTGGCTGGCCTTTGTAGGCTTTTGGATCTCTCCTTAGCCTTTTTAGGGTGATCTCTCGCCTTCATAGGCAGGTCTTTCTCCTCTGCAGGCGAATCCTTCGCCTTTGCCTTTTTAGGCTGGGACTCCTTCCCTGGCGTCTCCTCCGCCTTGGGACCGCTGGTCACCACAACCGATGGCGACGCCTATTCCGGTTGGGTGGAGACAAAGCGGGCAGGGTGGTTTACACCACTGTCACTGCCGCTATTGTCCTGCTGATCGGCCCAGCGTTTGGAGGTCCCCTCCTTCATAGCAATGCGGGCGAAGGCCTTGGCCTGCTCAGCCGGATCCAGCTCATCGGCCGGCGGCTTAACCTCTAGGCGTTGCGCCTTTTGGCTGCCTCCTGCGGAGAAAAACCGCTTGATCTCAGCCTTGCGCTGGCGTTTGTGAGCTCGTTTATGCTCATATTTTTCGGGATTCAATTGGCGATCCCGTTCACGCCGCAGCGCTTTCAACTCTCTCCGCTGTTTGACCTTTCTGGCCTTTTGCTCGTCCAGTTTCTTGGCGCGAGCGAACCGATCTCGGTTCCGAATGTGTCGTCTCTCCTTCTCCATTCTGTGCACTTGTGCGCGGGTGGACATGTCTCCCGGCATTGGAGATGCACAAGAAGAGAACGACAACTCCAAGATCTCCTCCCACCGTTCGTGGGGATCGTTGGGGTCCGGTCTCTCTGGACTCCCCTCGCTCAAGTCCCATGGTTCCGGGATATGCCTGAGCGCAAAGGCCATCTTTTTTGGCCAATTTGGGTCCTCTTTGGCAATCTGATCTGCCATTCCAGGACCATACCACCTTTGTATTCTAACCAGTCTGGCGGTGGTTAACCTTTCTCCAAACTGGTCGGCGGCCATCCGCCACCCCTCGTCAAGCTCATCGACGAGATCGCTGTGGAACTTTGTCCACATTGCACGGCACGGTGGTTGCCCGCTATATGGATCTCGAGTGTCTGGAACGAACTCCAGCACCCTTGAGCTTTCACCAGGCCCCCACTCTGGCAACGCAGGCCTCCGAGGGCTCCAGTTATGGCCTCCCGGCTTTGGCGGACTTTTTCCGCATACTGCTTGAGCGCTTTCTGTGAGCGACTCATCTCCCGTCCCGTCCGATCCACTAGGTGTTCTAATGTGCACCTGGGATTTGAGCCGCAGCTCCGGGATCTTGACCTTCCGGCCTTTTACTTTCTCAAAGCGCCCTAAGGCTTTGGCCTCCCGGCCTTTGTATGGCAATTCCTCACGTCCTATCGACCGCTCACCTGGCGATGGGCTCTTCTGCTTTGGCCGCTGTCTACCGGCAACCTTCCAGTCGCCCTCGGCTTCTGGAATGGTTGGCATGGGTAGTTCCGATGGGCTTGGGGCCCTCACGACCTTTACCCCCTGTTGGGCGCTTCTCTCTTCTGCCTCCTGGGCCCGCTGCTTTTGCTTCAGGAGGCGGTCGCTCAACGCCTTGACTTGGTCTTCGGCGGAGGTTTTGGCTTCTTGTGCCTCGCGGCTTTGTTGCTTCGCCTTCTTCATGGCCACCTCCTTTTCCCGAGCTTCTTTCTTGGCCTTGTTGACGGCGATTTCCAGCGAGGCAATTCTCTCTGCGGTGTCTTCGTCCCACTTCTCCCTCGCCTTCTTGGCAGCAGCATCCGCCACTTGTTCCAAGAGCTCCATGATACCAGGGGTCTGCAGCAGCGCCGCCATGGTATTCTGTTCTTGCTCTTGTTTCTTCTCCGCCGCCGGTGGGGCACTCGCTTCCCCCATCGGTTCATCTTCCTCTGCGGGTGGCGGAGTGGCTGTGGAGGGTCCAGCCATGTCCTCCCGGACTGTTTCACCTCCATGCCCATCCCGGGCTTTAACTTCACCAACCGAAGTCGGTGTCCCCTCCCGGGGTGTGTCAACCTCTCCCGACGTGTCGGGGGTGCCCTTGCGGGCAGAACTGTCTGATTCCTCGGCCTCCATGGTGGAGGCCGCGGAGGGAGCCCGTTGCTCCGCGCTTGCGCGTCCGCCCAGGCGGAAGCGTGGTAGCCACCCTCAGGTGGCTCTGAAACCAAATGATACGAAAAGACTATGGGTGTGGGGTTCCTGCCCTCTTTGAGCCGCGGACCCACCTCGCCGGGCACCTAGGTCCTTATGGGGACCTAGGCGGGACCACCCCTCCTACTCCCATATCCATATAAGTATAATGGTTACTAGAGGACAAGGATTATAATACGATCTTGGGCAGGGCGTCCCCCACACCAAGGGCCAGTAGTAGGGCGTCCCCCACATCAGGCCGGTGCGCGTAACAACTGCGGAGGAGACCAAGCAGCGATTTGAGCTGCCGGAGCGAGCACGCAGCGATCGGAGCTGCGGGAGGGAGTTGCAGCGATCCGATCTGCGGAAGATACCAAGCGGCGATTGGGGGTGCGGGGAGAGCAAATGGCGACCGGAGTTGCGGTGAGAGCAAGCGGCGATCCAATCACAATTGGAGATGCTGACCACAACTTTGAATGTTCTGGTGTGATTCTTGTGGTCTGAATGCTCTATTTGCCTATGGGTTATCTGAAGGCTCATGTCTACAAAACACAAAGTCTGTCAGATGCGGGACATTTGTAGCACTCTGCTTTTGTAGGAGTTCTGTTGTAAAGTGAATTCATTGGCAACATCCAATTGGAAAAATGACCCTTCACCGTATACGTAGAAACCATGCCATACTGATAGTTTTCATAACTGAGTTGTGAAAACCCACAATCCAAGCAATGGCCAAGCTGCAATTTCTGGACCCGTCAGGCGGTACCAAATCCGATATTGCCAGCAATAAAATAAGTTGGATGCACTTCATCATGAAGTGTTCATGGCATTGCAATAGTCACCAACGACCTTGCCCATAGAACACGATCCATCAATCACAAATCTCAATCGTTATGAGACAATTTTGTGACCCCTTGACCCATGCGCTGAGTGATCAGTGTGTCTCAGTTATCACTTATGGCATGAAACTCACCAAAAAGACAAAAAGTATTGTGTTGTGATCTCAAAATAACATGCAACCATTTTTCTTCATGCATACTAATCCAATGCAAGCCAACTTTATTTCTTGAATGTATGCTCAGAATCTCATGTAACACTCACTCCTTCGTGCCATGCAGGTGAGCATGCATGTTTTGAAATGCCTGGATGGAACTAAATGTTATGAGAAACTAATAATTTTTAAAAAATTAAAACTTCCGGCTTACTCGCCATCTCCTCAGATTTTGCCCCAAAATTCGTTCTTTAATGACTTTAAAGTGGCAAAACAATCATGTCATCGCTTATAATGATTCGTATGCTTTATAGAGACCAACTGCATTTAATTGAAATACCAAAGGCAGGGGGGGCATTTAATTTGCACCAGGGTGAGCCCACAAGCCCCCACAAAACCCCCAAGAAGGAAATTGACAAAAAAGGGGTCCTCTGTGGGGTCGCCCTCAGTAGGACCGGGTTGCCGACCAGTGCCAGTCTGGCAATGCATCTAATGTACAGGGGACAATGCGAGGACCCCTTTGTTCAAGATATCTCACAGAGGACCCTCTTAGGTTAAAACAACAACATGACGGTGAAGCCAAATGTTAAGCAAAGTGCCATGCTCCAAAAGACCAGGCCCCAAACCCCTGGTAACCACCATTATCTCAGCTACTTGTGGCAATTCAGTCCATTAATTGGACTCCATTTCACAACCCTCTAAACTGCAGCGCCTTTTGCCCTTTCGCCTTTCTGTCAGCCGCATTGCCGATCAATTCATACGCAGCTCGACCCCAGCGGTGCTATGAGCTCAATGGCGTTGGATTCACGAGCATGGCAAGGGCATAACTTCGAAATAGAAGGCTGGGCCACGCTTCCAAACGCATTCCCAGGGGCCTCCATTGGGCGACCATCGCCAAAACACGACTTCCAGCGGCCATGTTTTCTGCGCCTTGGCAACCATAAATCGAGCATCTCATTCTGGCCACTGCCCAAGCCGGGTTGGAAAAGGGTCCCTATCATGCAGGACTGTGCTCCAGAACAGCGCAGTGCCGACGGGCAACTGTGGTCTGAGTGCGCGGATTGCATTTGTCAAATTGCCATCCAAAGCCAGTTGCCCACCCCGCACCCACCACGCAGGATTGGGCGCGGGGAGGACCCGGCGGCCGGAGCGGGGCATGTTGGCCTTGCGGGCTCTGAACCGCCTGCTGGCGCAGCACATCAGGCGGCCGGTCGTTGGATGCCCATGGTGCGCCGCCTTCGATCGCGTTTGTGTTCCGCCTGCATGGTTCCGGCCTTTGGGATGCACAGGGGCGCGAGGAATGGGCCTGAGGCAGCAGGACGGGCGCGATTGAGGGAATCACGACACCTATTCGTCCGCTTTCACCGATGTTCTGTTTTGATGGGTGGTCTTCATGGCTCGTTCTGCGGTTGGGATTGGTGTGTCTCCAGGTTTGTGCGGTGGTCCCATCGTTGATTGACGAACGGAGGCGTCTGTGGCTTCGCAGGCAGCTGTCCCCCGGTTGTGCTTCCTCCCAGGCGTGTTTGAACAACGGTGCAGCCTCAGGTAAGGACTGGCGGCGGCCCCTTGCAATCGCTGTGGGGATGGACCCTTGATGTCGAGGGGCATTGGCAAGGCACATTTTGCGTTCGCGAAAGCTGCAGTCGAGCCCCGAATTTTCTCAATCTCCTGGCTGTTGCAGTCAAGGTACAACGAGAAAGTGAGCGCTTTTGCGTTTATCAGGCAATGTCGTGCGTTGTGGATATGAGCAGAAAATGTCCCAACAAAAGTGTGTTGCATCATCTACTAGACACCCAAGAACTACAATTGTCTCAAATTTTGCGGGCAACAAACCAAAAACAGGGGTCTGGTACTGGGAAAGCATCCCGAGCGCAACTTCCTCGCGCTGTCGAGCTGTTGTTTGAGGCTTGTTGAGTTCCACGGACGGATGCAATCAAAGTGAATTTGCTTGACGACTTGCTGCCTGCGATCTGGACAACAAAATGCTCATGTGGTCGCAGCAACGTACGGCATGGCTGTTGAGCTTGCAGGAATGTCCCTATGATCGGTATTTTGTGCCTTTCATAGGGAGCCGTGCCGTTGTTGTTGAGGCTTCCCGAGGCAGCCGTGCCAGGAGGTTGAAATGCGACAATGGGGTGGGCGAAGGATGGGAGTCTGTTGACTACCACTCTGAGAGCGGGGGAGATGCTTATGATGATGGATATGAGGAAGACCCGAATGACCCACATCGGGTAGGCACTGGTGAATGCTGAAGTGCAGACAGGGTGATCAAAAGCTGATAGTTCTTTGCTTTGGTGGAAAAGCACTCACCGGGCCCCTCCTGGATTCTCACCCAGTTTATGTCGATACAGGGTGGGATGGACAGGCTGGAGGTCAGGCCAAGTTGTTGTAATGTGCAGTGCTGATCGTCCGAGCTTAGCTGAACTGTTGTTCTTTACATCCTATGTAAAGAAGATGAATTCAAGCCTTGCACCATTGACTGACCAGTACAACAGCACAACAGTTTGTGCTTGCCATGTGCTGATTTTCAGAGCGCGATATCCTTGACGTGTGGCAGATACTGCATCTGCTGCACCTGTTGCTTGTGAAGTGCCAGTGTTGTTGCTTGCAGGCAGAGCTGCTGAATGCAGTGGTGAAGGTGTATTGCAAGCACACAGAGCCAAACTTTTCACTGCCTTGGCAAAAGAAGCGTCAGTTTTCATCAACGAGCAGTGGCTTCATGGTGTCAGATGGCCCAGAAAAACGGCCCTGGGTTCTCACTAATGCCCATTCTGTTGCATACCATTCACAGGTAGTTCTGAGTATCTGTGTTGCGTGGATGTGCTGGCTGTGACCTCCAATGCCATTGCATGCGATATTCGTCAAACCAACAGCGAACTGAACAGCAAAGGGAATGTTGTCAAATTGCTTTCAACCATGGTTTTGACTGGTGTGTCAAGTGGATTTGTCTGCACACCATAAGCAAATGTAAATTAACAAGTGATGCAGGCTTGAAAAAATTACTGTACTGGACACTGAGAAGAAGAGATGTATTGAATGTTGGCCATATCATTCACCAGTACACGTGAGCACTGTGCATCTGTGTGTGGATGCTGTGGCTGGGTAGCATGTGCATGGCCTCATCTCAGCATGCAATATGCTTGTTCTCTCTTTGGATGCTGTTCATACATGCATTTCCACTAATACAACAAAGTGTACTGCAGATTGCTCACTGTACCATACTTATATTTTGCGTTCCTTTCGCATTTCAAAGGTTCAAGTGAAGCGAAGGGACACAGAGAAAAAATTTATTGCCCGCGTGCTTGCAGTTGGGACAGACTGTGACGTGGCACTCTTGATGGTAGATGACAAAGAGTTTTGGAAGGGTGTGGAGCCATTGCCTTTGGGAAGCCTCCCCAAGCTACAGGACTATGTCACGGTGGTTGGTTATCCAGTTGGTGGGGATTCACTGTCTGTGACTGCAGGAGTGGTGTCACGGATAGAGGTAAGTGGAGCTGATTTGACATTCCTATGTTCACCAAGCAGCGATGCGGCTGTCAAGTCACACGACCCATTTTGATCCATGTGTATTTCAAACCCGACAGTGTATGCATAACAAGCACAGGACATGTGTGAAACATAACATGTACCTCACATGGTCGTCTCACACATCAATTTGTCCCAGTCCCAGAGTGCTGTCCGCGATCCAGGTGCTGAGGGGGCTGTGGTGATCAATGTGGTGACACAAGCAGCTGATGATGGCAGATTCCATTTCTATGTAGTTGAGATCTACTTGCATTGTTCAGGTGGTTAGGTTTAAGGTAGTGTGTATGCTTTTGGGGTGTGGTTTTGGTGGCATTTCATAGCCCTGACACACGTCAATACCACGTCACTACCATCCAAATAGCAGATGAGTTTGATACTTGGGTCTTTTGCTTCCTGGCCAAAATGGTAGAAAGCGATGGAAGAAACTCATGGCGTTTGGGTGGATGATGAAGAAACGTAGAGAAGTCTTGTGCTTTGTTACTAAACTTTGGCACTAGAGTAGGGAAAGGAGGTGGCAATCCCAGAGTGCTTTGGGATGGTGGACGAGGAGCAGAGACAAATGAATTGTGCAGTCTGGGGAGGTGCTTGCTTGCTTCTGTGCGCCGATCCCTGTTGAAGGGTGGTCGCTGTGCACAATTTCGCTGGACAAACATTCTAAAACTCCTTCACGTTGGTCCATGTATGATTTATTCCTTCAGGAACATGTGCTTTAGGACTGTTGGACCACAATTCAGGCCTGCACCTAAAATTCCATCGCTGACTTGGCCAATGCTCAGCATAAGACAATGGCACAAGTTTACACCCTAACTAACATTTCAGTGGTTGCTAGATCAGTATGAATGGTGGTTCTTGCAAAAATGGTTAGCCACCCTTTGATCACCCACTGTTCTTTCCTAGTCACGAGTGTTGGTGTCGTTGATGCTATACAGGTGACCCATTTCTGCCATGGCAGCTGCGATTTGCTGGGCGTGCAGATTGATGCGGCCATAAACAGCGGAAACTCTGGCGGACCAGTATTTAGCGAAGCTGGGTATTGTGTCGGGATTGCCTTCCAGTCATATGCCGGCAGCGATGCTGAGAACATTGGGTATGTCATTCCCACTCCAGTGATAAGGCATTTTCTGCAGGACTATTCCCGGAATAAAAAGGTCACAGGTTTCCCCGCCCTGGGGATAACTTACCAGCGTCTTGACGCCAAGGATATCAGAGAGTCGTGTGGTCTGAAGGAGGGACAGAGTGGTGAGCACGATGGTGTGAGGGCTTGTACGAATTTGCTTTTGCTTTGAGAAAGCAGCTGTGAGCAAGGGGAACTTGATGATGGGGCATAGGCTTGTATTGTTGCTTGAGTGGAGGTTTTGAAGGAATTGAAGTGTCTGTTTCCATGTGACGGCCCTTTTCGTTTCCTGGTTTCAATGTTTGTTTCAGCTTTTGTGTGGTTATGACCCCAGATGTTCGTCACTGTTGTGCGTTTTTGGCCTTGACTGCTGTGGCTACTTGGTTCTCTTTGCTGTGAAGTCAGCTGGCCACCAATCACTGATGATTACTTCAAGTTGAATTATTGCGTGCTTGAATAGAACACATGGTGTCAATGGTTGCTCATGGCTGCCATCAAGGGCTGAAGGGGCATGCTATGTTCTCACTTGCATCCCAACTGGCATCTTGCGCAACGCAATTGCAATCTTCAATCACAGGAGCAATCCAGTGCTGGAAAATGCATGCACAATGAAGTGATGGTTGACCAAAATGCTATTGACCTCCAGGGGTGATGGTCAGGAGTGTGAACCCCACTTCGAATTCTTTTGGGGTTTTGGAGGTTGGTGATGTGCTCATGGAGTTCGATGGCGTCAAGATAGCCTGTGATGGAACTGTGCCCTTCAGGACATCGGAGAGGATAATGTTCACATTCCTTGTGGCAAACAAGTTTGTAGGGAACATGGCAGACCTTCTAGTGTTGCGTGATGGGACCCCCACAAGGCTACAATTCGAGTAAGGAATATGATCTCCAAGGCAAATGCTGTTCTGACTTATCTGCAAAGCTGCTTGTCATATTTGTGGCGATTCCATGTTGGTTTGATTCTGCAGTCCCACAATACTGACCACAATGCTTGCTGGTCATCTGATAGGATATACATCCGTATGTGGCCCAGGATTGTAGTGATGCCTTTGCGGGTTGAACTGGACAACAGTGATTGGGAATATCTGGACATGCTCTTTGGCCCATGCTGTATGCTATATGATCTGGGATCTGTGTCTCCAGCTGTTTGAATTGAGCCAGCCCAACAGGACAGCCTTGTGATGTGTAGGTAGGATAAACTCCGATTGACGATAGGGCAAAAACAACTAAACATTGACAACAAACAACCCATCAGCATGTAGTGCATGACAATGTCACTGTATGTAGCTTTTGAAGTCGGAAAGCAAACACTTTGCAGATATAATATCATTGTGCCAGGTCTTGCTGCGCTTCCTCAATCAGCACAAGTGCAGCCAGGAACACTAGAGTCAGAAGGAACTGGCCCCAGCATATCTGGTGCATTGTACTGAGGCTTGTCTATGTGGATCTCTGATGGCACTGACTGCATATCTGCTCACGGTTGCTTGTAATGTGTATGTTAGGTTGGGCAGACCACAGGCTCTGGTCCCCTCCCATCTGAACGGTAAAAATCCATCCTACTTCGTTGTGGCAGGGTGTGTTTTCACATCCCTGAGCGAACCATACTTGGCCAACGAATTTGGGATGGACTATGCAACAGAATCGCCAGTCAAGCTGCTTGAAAAGGTGTATTTTGGGATTCCCAAAAAGAAAGGACATCAAGTGGTGTTGCTGTCGCAAGTGCTGGCAAATGAGGCAACAGTGGGATATGAAGACATGGAGAATGTACCAGTAAGTGTGCTTGGTCCATGCAAGGAATGCCAAACTGTTGGAGCAAGCCTTTTGCCAACACGCCTGTCTTGTCGCTGTCGCGAAACCACCGAGAATGTACCAAAGCTGTGAGGGAGTCGGCTGATACCCTTCACATTCGCCCCGTGTCCCTGCTCGATGGACTCCCGTGTGTTTGCCTTGTTCTGAACGATGCGGATTCATCAGCAGTCGTTAGCCCTTGAAAGTTAATCCTCCACTGCAGACAGTTGGACCGTGGTCACCCTGCACTGCAGGTCGTCGCGTTCAACGGCACTCCTGTGGAGAACCTGTGCCACCTCTCGGAAATGGTGGTGAACTGCAAGGAGAAGTACATGACCTTTGACCTGGAGTACCACCAGGTTATCGTCCTTGCAACAGAGGCTGCCAAGGCTGCAACGGATGTGGTCCTGGAGGAGTACAGCATACCCAACATGGCTTCTCCAGACGTCAGGGAGCATCTGGAGAAAGAGAAAGCAGGGTCAGGAAAGAGAAAACTCAGTGAGAGGCCCTCAGGGGCCATTCGATTGTGATTTGTACAGAGCGGGCCTCATGGGCAGTGGCTGTGGCATGGTGTTCATGACGCTCATTATAAGACTCACCTGCGGTGCATGACATCCATGATACCTGCTCAGGAACAGAAACAGTGTTGTGTGCAGAATTGAGTCAGAAATGCAGTGTTCAAGAGCAGCTGGCACAGCTCCCATGTCTAGTGGGCAGGATTTCTGCTGCCCAGGCAGGAACAGCAACAGCGCCATGTGCAGGTCTGCAGAATTGCCCTGTTACGACCTCATCAACACGCTGTTCTGGCCCTTTTGCTCACATAGTAGGCACAGCGTAGATGTGAACCTGTAGGCAAGAATTCAGTGTGCTTCAAAGTGGTGCAACAGGTGTAGTGGTAATGATCGGACAGGTCATCTCTGTTGAGCTTCTGTGGTTTGGATGTTTCTTGATAGTGGCGTGCTCAATGGCAAGTGAGAGGCACCAGACGTTGGCTCCGTTGGCGTGTTTGTTTGTAGAACTGTTTTTTTAGAGTTAAGGGGATTCTTTCAGGATGTAAAGTACAGGATGCATCATGCAACTTGCTGATGTAGGGGTCCAACTCCTACTGAGAGCCTCAGCATGACGTGTATCTGCGTTGATTGCACTTACTCAAATCTGACAGCAATTGCAGCATGGCTGGCGTGAAGTCATATGCCTGTGACGCCATTACTTCTGAAGGTTGCACGAATGTGCTTGTAATACTCTGTGGCCCACCGCACTAAGCTTTGCTGTTGTCAAGATGCGCTCTAGAACCTTGCGAACTGCTGCATGGTGGCGCAACTCCTCAACGGTTGTCTTATTTTACGAATTGGAAAATACTTAGTAAGACTGGAGGCGTTCACGTGCACAGGAATGGCTGCTGCGACCTTGGTATCGCCGGAATGCTGCTGGAAGTTCACGAATGCACCTTCGTGACCTGCCCCACCGGGTTGTGCACCACGAGAGGAAACCCCAGCGCCGCGCGTTGTGTGCACACATCCTCTGGCGTTGCCTTGGGGTTGACCCAACCCCCCAAACCGGCCAGCGCAAGTCACCCAACAGCCGGGAAAATCGACAATATATTAGTCCGTCTGTCTTTTCTATGAAGATCCCTTGTTCTTCCGCTGGCAAGGCCCACGCCGGTCAGTGGACCAGTGGTTTGAGCTTTAGAGCATCTTTATCGGTCGGCGCTATTGTTCCGGCGGAGCTATTCGGCTATCCGAATAGCTCCGCACGTCAAAAAACCATCATTAACGGTTGGGGAGCAATAACTCCCCAATAGCTCCCCCGGAGCTATTCGGCGCCCAGCGGAGCTATTCGGGGCCAGAATAGCTCCGCTCGAGACCGAATAGCTCCCCAGAATAGCACCGGTGCTATTCGCGCAACACTTGGCGGCGGCTGCTTGGAACAACGCGGAGGGGCCTTAGTACAGCGGAGGGGCCTTGGGACAGCCGAACCATGCAAATAGCACCCCCCGTTACGGATGCCCACGAGGTGGTATTGCTCCCCAAGGCATCCACCGTTACGGATGCACGCCCGGTGCTATTGCTCCCCAATAGCACCGGTGCTATTTGGCACATGCCACCTTAGTAAGGTGGCACGGCAGCCAATGAGAACCGTTCCTGAATAGCTCCGCCGGAACAATAGCACCCACCGATAAAGATGCTCTAAGAGGGTGTCCGAAACAAGAAGGGATCTTCACGGAAAAGACAGAGCGACCAATAGGGTGCAGGAAAGATCCCACTCCAAACCCGGGGAATTTGCAGGAATCACCTCCCGCGGTCGCTACCCTCCGGGCAACCCCGATTGCGGACGCCAGCAAACTGCAGGGGGCCCAGCGCGCGCACCCCACCGCGCCAGGTCGTTCTCCGCTAAGCAGATGCCCTCGCTGCATTCCGCGCAGCAAGGCGCCCGGGAACCGCACACCGCCAGCCCCTTCGCCTGCTCCAGCCCCAAGGCCCCACCCGCCCGCCGCTCCCCTTCCCATCGCATCAAGCACCGCCGCCCCCAGCGCGGTCGACCATCGGGCACCGCGATCGCCGCCAGCCGGGCGGGAGTGGGTGAAGCGGAGGGGCGCGCCATGGAGGTGGCGCACGTGGGGCAGAACGGCGTGTCGCCGCCGGCCAAAAGGTGCGTGCTGTTCTACTGCCCGGACACGGAGGCGCTGGCGCGGAGGGTGGCGGACGCCAGCGAGAACGTGGACCTGGGGGAGATACGCTGGAGGTGGGTTGGTGGGGGGATGCGATTTGTTACAAAAGAGAGAAGAAACAGGTCACACGCTGCTAAGCAAGTGTATGCGGGACTCTTTTCCATGCAGTGAAAGATTGTGCAGAGCCAGAGAGGGGGGGTGGAGGGGGAGGGGGAGGTTGGCGGCGCAGGTTAGGCAACTGATAGAGATGGCAGCGATCGGGAATGGAGTCTGTGCGCAGCGTGCGTGCACGAGGCCACGCGTCGGGTTGCTGATGAACGCTAGCATCTGCGGGAGTGCGAGGTGGGGCTTTTTCTCCGGCGCGCCCGAGGGGCCGGCGATTGCGCTGCGCTCGGACTGCCCCCGCGCGTCTCTGAGGCGCCCGTCCCCTGGTTCCGCCCCCCCCCTGCGCAGGAAGTACAAGGACGGCTTCCCGGACCTGTTCGTCAAAGACGCGCTGAAGATCAGGAACCGGCACGTGGCGTTCCTGGCCTCCTTCCACAACCCCTCGGTCATATTCGAGCAGATATCCGTGGTGTACGCGCTCCCCAGGCTCTTTGTTGGGTCCTTCACGCTGGTGCTCCCGTTCTTTCCCACGGGGACATCGGAGCGGGTGAGTGGCCGGGCGCAGCGGCGTCCGTCTGGCCGAAGTTGCGTGACGTAAAGCCGCGGCCGTGGCAATCTGGGGCTCCAGCAAGCCGAGGCCGCAGACTATTCTCCCTTGAGCGTAGGTGGGGGCAGCTTGGTCATGGGCTCCGGGTGTTCTCCCAGCAGTCTGCGCCAACCTTTGTTGTTAAGTTCTCAGTTCCGCGCATTTCGAGACACTGTGGTCCAGCCCCCTGTTCGAACCCTGTGGTGGCCCTGGGGGAGGGCTGTGGCTGTCTTTCCAACAGGCAGGGAACATTTTACGTTCTCCAGAGCCTCGTTGTGACCAAGCACTCATTTGGCCAGACTTTCTCAGCACTGTAGGCGATGGTGCAGAATTCTCCATGTGCAACTGGAAAAGCAGTGGGTGCCCTTCACCGTTGCTGTCAAGATTGTCTCCCAGATGGACCCCTGGGATGTGGCAAGACAGTTTGTAGTTTCGGCTATCTGAGCATATATCCCACGCAGCAGCTGCGAATTGTGTACGCCATATGCTCCAAATTAAGCCCGGGCCCTTGAGAGCGCAGTGAGAGTCAATAATTTGAGGCAATATCCACATAAGTTTTGTCAAATGTCTTGTGAATCGTTGTGCTGGGACCTCTTATTCCATACCTGGCGCTGGCCACCTGCACAAGTGTTTGTTCCTGAGGCTGTGGGACCAGAGCCTCATTGCAAGAGATTTGAAAGACAATTTGGCTTGTGGTGCAAGTGCAACCTGATAATGGCAGTGATATATGGCTGTTGGCCATGCATCCCATGGGTTGCAAAAACAGCAGTTCATCGGTGCAAGCATGGTGCTGAAACGTGTGATTGATCTGGGCACTACACCGCAGGCAAGTTATGTATGTCCGGGCTTGTAAACTTTGCAAACTATTCTTGTGAGCATAGCTTAGATACTGCTGTTACAATTGTTGTGGGTATGGCCATTGTTTAGAAACTATTGTCAAGATCATGCGGCCAGATATGTGTGGAAAGATGCTGTTGAGTATATTGTATTTGACACGGACTGTGCTTTTCAGGTTGAGGCTGAGGGTGATGTTGCAACGGCATTCACGTTGGCAAGGATATTGTCTCAGACACCACCCTCTAGAGGGGGTCCCACCAGCCTAGTTATATTTGACATTCATGCCTTGCAGGTAGGTCTGGACCATTGCAGCAATTGTGCCTATCATGTTGAGAATTGCTGCATAAACCTTTTGCCCTCTGGTACATTTGTGGGATCTGTTGCTCAGTAGGAATTTTCGTCACTATGCATATTTCCTCGAGTGCTGTTCTTCACAAGAAGATGATGGTGGCTTAGACTGAATATCATGGATGATAGGAGCACACGAATTGTCGTTTAGTCATTGTGACTTTGAGCAGAAGTAAGGTTGAGAGGCCTGGGGAAACGTTATTTAGTCGCTGCCTTCCGACGTCAGCATGGAGGTCCCGGACCAGGGCCTCCCCGCGCCGGGCCGGCCCCCCTCACCCCCAGCGAGGGGCGAGCCGCGCCCCCCGTGCGCCCCGCCTGCCAAAACCGCCAAGTCGTGGGAAGTGGCACTGGCGCCTCCCCTCCGCAGTTCCCCAGTTCCCCAGTTCCGCACCTCGACACCCATGACCGTGGTCGCGACTGGCCCGGTGGGCGCCATTGGCGTTGCAAGTCGCTGCCTGTGGTGTTTAGCCTCCAGGCGCACCATTCACGACTTCAAGCACAGGGCCCCGGCAAGGAGCGCGGGCACTGGAGCACAGCACGCGGCACTGCCGCAGCCCTTTCCAGAACTCGCGGACGGACGGATGGACGGACCACAAACCACTTTATAGGGCTGCAATCCGTCCAGACGCTACCGTCTGGGGGTTCGTGGACGACCATTCTGTTCACGGAATTTCGCGATCTGTTGTGAATCTGTTCGGAATATCGCCCTTGGCGTTCGGCCCCTGTGGGCGCCGACTAGTGCCACTCGCGGGTGCCAATCGGGGCACCCGCGGGTGGCACCAGTCGGTGGCCACGAGGGTCAAGAATGGTGGGAGTGGGAGTGGGAGGCAACTATCGACCTCCCACCCCCACCGTTTTATGGCATGTTTTGTGGCCACGCTTTGGGCCCCGCGGAGGCCACAGTCCACCCTTGGCGTTCGGCCCCTGTGGGCGCCGAGTGGTGCCACTCGCGGGTGCCAATCGGGGCACCTGCGGGTGGCACCAATCGGTGGCTACGAGGGGCAAGAATGGCGGGAGAGGGAAGTAACTTTCGGCCTCCCACTCCCGCCGTTTTATGGCATGTTTTGTGGCCACGGTTTGGGTCCTGCGGAGGCCACAGTCCACCCTTGGCGTTCGGCCCCTGTGGGCGCCAAATGGCGCCACTCGCGGATGCCAATCGGGGCACCTGCGGGTGGCACCAATCGGTGGCTACGACGGGCAAGAATGGCGGGAGTGGGAGGCAACTTTCGGCCTCCCACTCCCACCGTTTTGTGGCATGTTTGGTGGCCACGCTTTGGGCCCCCGCAGAGGCCACAGTCCATCCTTGGCGTTCGGCCCCTGTGCCAAGCGGAACTGCGGAGGGTAGACGCCAGTGCCCCCTCCAACGACTTGGCCATTTTTGAAGGGGGGGGGGGCGGCTCGCCCCTAGCTAGGGGCGAGCGGGGCCTGCCCGGCGCGGCCCGGCCCCGGTGCGGGGCCTCCATGCTGACGTCGGAAGGCAGCGACTAAATAACGTTTCCCAGAGGCCTGCAGGGAGTCACAAGAGCTTCCAGTGCTTTCCACAACTCATCACTTGCTGATCTCAACCTTAATAATTCTAGCTCGTATCCATTCATCGAAATACCATGAAGCACTATCTCTGTGACTGTTGGACTATGTTTGGTGCTGTACTTGTCCACAGATATTGTTGCCTTTTTTTTGCTCAAACACACCACTGGCCTACCTCAAGCACTGGCTTTTGACCAACTTCCATTTGGCATCGATCCTGCTGGTAAGTCTACCCATTGCTCGCCGCCTAAGTGGTGACAGTTTGTGTTTCTGGTGCTATGTACCAGGAGCGTTTCTATTTTGGCGATGCAGTCCTCCCATTGTTTGAGAGCGGGATTCCTCTCCTGCTGGACAGATTAAAGCAGCTGCCAGATGCTGAGAATGTGAGCAGACTGGAAGACGGCATCTTGGAATGGTGAAGAACCGTTGTGTAGTCTTGCCATTGTTAATTCCACAAGCTTATTTCAACATTGCATCTGATTATGCTAAAACGCCGACCAGAGATCAGAGACATCACAGTTTCTGGTGTTGATATCTAGTTATTGTGAATAGCAACAACAACAACAGCCGCCCACACTTTGAGCAGGTCATCATCATATGTTGCCCCATTCACAGCATTTGCTTACATCTGCATGGCTACACAAAACCAACATGATTCAACAAGGGTGGCAGGAACAACACTCACTGCTTGGGATGTTTACATCCACTGCAAATAATTGCTGATGGCAAACATCCTGGTTAGCAGTAGCAGGCAGTCAACAGTGTTCAGTCACATTGTGTGCATACGTGTGCTTCAGGTAACAATTGCATATCCAGATGAGGGAGCATGGAAACGTTTTCATTGCATGTTTGAAGGCTACCCAGAGGTGCGCAGTTCATTTTTGTTGATTTTCGATTGTCCTCTGTGCAGCGGTTTGCAGGCTTTTTGGCTTGGGGCCAAAGAACAGTTGGTTTTCTACGCCACAGGACACTGATGCTTTGGACATAAGAAGAACTTCCAAAGGATCTGTTGGTTATCTTAACACTCTGCAGTCCCAAATTTGTTGCTTTTCGTATGCGAGGACAAGTTGTGAATGTCATGTAGAGTGAGCATGTGTTGAGCCCCTTGTTGAGTCTCTTTACCATAGGGATTTCTGGTCAAATTCGATGACTACTGGGTTCTGCTGCCAAGAAAATAATGCTGGGTGTCAGTGCATGCCACTGGTTGGCTGTGTTGCATTCATGCTAGTCAGGCCTCAGTCTCTGAGTTCCAGCACATGTTTGAACAACGCCATACAGCAATGCACAAGAAAATGGCCGAACAGAATCGTTGCTACCTGGTCTGTCGCACTATCCACAAGTCTTAGTCGATGAGAGGCACAAGCCCAATATTTGGTTGTTTCTTTCATCTTTTGTGGACCATGTTAGATATACCTGTTGGAGCCAATGTACTTTCTGGAGCACTGCACTGCTTTAAATCGTTTCCTTCACAGTAAACATTGCCATGCACCAATTATTTTGCACATTTCTTTTGGCTTGATTTGCAATGTACGTTCCACGTTTTGATCAATGTCTTTGACGTCGTTTAAGTGTCGTTTGGTTTGAAGGTTTAGTGTGTTTCAGAATGCACAAGCTGCTCATTGTGGTGATACTAAAAGGCTGCCAGCCTGGGGTGCTGACATCTCATATCCTTTTCATGTGAGGCTTGGAGCAAATAGAGTTGTGGTGCCACAGGTTGTGTGCATCAAAGTGAGGGATGGGGACAAGAGGATTGTCCGTCTCAAGGTCAGACACTGCCTTTGCCAGTGAGTCAAGTTTGCATCTGGTGGTCTGTCAATTCCTCGGCAGTACTTCATGGTGTCCTGTCACTGCTTCCTGTACCCATGGTCTGCTGATTTGTCCTGCCTTGTGCTTAGGAAGGAGCCCCACAAGGCAGACACGTGGTGATCGTGGATGACCTTGTACAGACAGGTGGTACCCTCAGTGAGTGCCGATCGCTGCTGACCTCCCTTGGAGCTGCACATGGTAGGTATAGGTTTCGGCTGTGGACATTTACAAACTTTCAACCAACAGCTGTCAAGGCCAGAGTCCACTGGTGTATTGGATATATGTCCAATACATATATGTGTGTGCCACAGATGATGTGTGCTGTGTCATATTGTTGTGTTGTGTCATATTGCTGCATTGTTTTGTGAATACGCCATCAAACTGAACTGAAACAAACTAAGGTAATGAAACGGTCCACACAGGTTGGCCCCAAGCCAAAAAGGTAAAGATCGTTGATCAAAGAAGTTCAGCACTTAATAGCTGTGAATAGCTATGAAACTTAAACATTAGCAAACATGCTTGGTTGAGTGCTCCAATAGCCAGCATCAAGAAATGGAATCACACTACCATCACAACCATTGCAGGGAAAATGTTGGGAAAGCATGCTCCGGGGCCTAGCAGATACTGTTGGTAGTTACTGTTGTTGTCGATTTGGTAACACGAAGTCTCACTTCCCAACATAGCACTGTTTGTCTGTGGAGTTCAAGCAGATCTCCACTGTTCCCACAGCTGGGATCCAGATTGGGCAAGAGCTGTACATTGTGTTAGCTTGTGTGCAGACCACAGTAGCATGGAGTGTTAAGTGAGCTGTTGGGTGAACAACAGCTTGGCACCTGTTATCTGTGCATGCACACTACTGTGCTCCACCATGCAGGGACCTCTACATCCACATGTGGTGGGACAAGGAGACATTTTATGCAGAAGTGAGAACCTTTTGTATGATTTTTGTTTCCCGTACCATGAAGAACCTCGTTTCCATCAGCGAATCCTTTGTCTCATAACCTGTCCATGGTGTTGTTCTGCAGACGTTTATGTGGAGTTACAATTTTTGGGATCAATGCTCCTGGTCTTGGCACAATTGTCTTCCAGCTCTAACACTTGTGCACCTGACGTTGTGCCATGAGCTTGCTGGCATGATATCCAAAGAAAGTCCACTTCTGGATAGCATGGCTGTCTCACAGTTGTGAGACCAGCTGCACCAGCATAATGTGCTGGCTGCCCCATTCTTAAGTGCAGTGACGCGTGCTAATTGTTGTGTGTTTTCAATCACAGTAAGCGCCTATGTGACACATGCAGTATTCCCTGAAGAATCCTGGAAGAGGTTTCAGCAGAAAGAAGGTATGTTCCAAGAAAACACCCCTTTAGGCGAAATCCGCCTTGTCGGATCATATCGCTGCCCCTGCATCTCCAAGGAAAGCACGGGAACTCCACCCTCCATGCGTGCTCCCTCCATTTTCACGACTCCATTCAGTCCGTCAACACGCAACACGCGACTGCTTTGTGGTAGAGTTGTGCATATCGTACGTAGTCCTTATTTCATTGTGGTGCCTATGAAGTGTATGGACAGCACAGAAGTGGCAGTGAACGCAATAGTGTTGTTGTGAGGTATGAAAATACGAGTTCTTAATCAACACAGGATGACGCCGTAAGCCATCCATGCTGGGGTCGGGACATGCCGAGGGACGTCTGGGACATCATGTTTTTGGATGCAAGAACGGTGATAGTGCGAGGTGTGTGCTGCTTAACTTCGTTGCAGCTCAGCGTGCAATGTAAGCAATGTCAGTTCAGTTCAATCCTGCTCCACACATTCCATGTGTTCAGGGGAGTGGCGCGGCGTGCACTGACGACTGTGACATTTGGTGTGTGTTCGCAGGCGAGGAAGCAGCTAGCTTCAAGTACTTCTGGATCACAGATTCCTGCAGTAAGACAGTGAGCGCAATTGCAAACACGAAGCCCTTCGAAGTGCTGTCCCTTGCTGGTGCCATTGCCCGCGCACTGGAAATTTAGCGCATTCAACAGTACAACTTCCGTGCAGCAATGTGCAAGATTTAGAGAGACAGCATACATTCGCACCTGGGCATTTTCAGGATTATGAACTTGTGCATCGCACCGACAGCGAGCAGCCAACGGAATTAGTTAATGGAACACGCACTTGCAGTCGAGGCGAGGAAGGCAGTGACGATGCGCTGGAGAACGACCATGACGCAGGCAGACCATCGCGAAGCAACCTTCATGCGCATCGCCGAATCTCGACACAGCCCCGGAATCCACACAGCTGAGAGTGGAAGCTGACAAGGGCACAGCGCTGTGCATTGCCATGCAGCCCTTGCAGATTCCCAAGCAAATGTTCACAGCTCCGCTGCAGAGTGTGCTTGTCGTGTGCGTGCCAGATTGGAATGTGTGCAGTGAGAGGGAGTGCACATGAAGCGTAGATAGAGTCGAATCTGGTGCGGCCCCCTGTGAAACCCTGTCGGCAGCGTCTCATCCTACCATCGACTGCACAGCGGCGTACGAGAGTGAGTGAACCATGCCCGCATGTGGATTGGACGTGTACTGCACGAGTTCCTTTCTTGGTGGATGGGCTATTAATCCTCACTCAGATACTAGGTTTTGGCACCATTGCTACAGGCCCATTGTGGCCGCTGTCACAGCAGACAAGCGCTGGGACGAAAGCGTCGCCCAGCCTCTCGCCGACTTGGCTCGAAGCACAGGTCTTGGCTGTCTGCGCAAGTAAACGCACGTGGACCTCACTTCAGGAGAAATTTCTATTAAATAGATACAATTCGTGAATTCACTTCATTGCCTTGTAGTACAGGTCGATGTAGTCTGAAGCCGGCAGGTTCCAACTCCAGTCACTCTCCATGGCAATCCTCACAAGATCGCTCCACAATTCCTTGTCGTTGTACCACGCCGAGATGGCCCTGCGATTATCACCAACCAGCAACTAAACGCAAGAAACGCGGTCCATATGGCACACTGCGCACTTTGGATAGCCAATGCATGCGTGCGCTCCCCTCCCCCCCCGAGGCAGTTAAAGTCCTTCAAGTCTCGCATGCATTGTCGTGGCCCCATCGAGGCGGAGTTAGACTTCAGTACGCAACTTGCACTCAAATGGCCGCAATTTTGCCCAACGTTGCTCGGAAGGCGTTCAAGTACACTGCGGTTCATCCCTGCGACAACTTTGCAACAGATGCCAATGCACAATGCACACAATGCACAACGCACAGGTAGTATTTCTGCCGTGCAGCATTAGTTCCGGATAGCGAGGTGGCGTACTATGATGCTGTTGTATGTCTGTCCACCCCCCGACGCCATTCACCACAAAACAAGAACGAAAAGTGTGCAGCAAACTGGGGGCAGCCTCCAAAGCACTGTTTAACCCCCAGACAACATATCTCGCATCTCCTAATGCGTCCTGAACAAATTGGGAGGGAAGCAGGCATAATTCCCACTAGTATAACGGCCACCAGCGCGCCTGTTTTCACGAGGCAGGGTTCCAATTAGTTCGGGACAACGCGCTGCGAGCGTACACATTACCCTTCATACAATAGGTGCGCGTGTGTGATATGTTAATGCCAACGAGAACAGCAACAGGACCACACTAGCGCACCTGTTGAGGGCATAATCCACCCCGCCAGCGTCAGCACCTTCGAAGCTGAAGCCGTTCACCAGCGTCCCCTCCGCTTCCGCCCGCTCAGCATCGGTGTCCACATCAAACACTGTGTCATTGAGACCCCCCGTTCTGCGGACGATGGGGACTGTCCCATAGCGCATGGCAATCATCTGAGTGAGCCCACACGGCTCGAAGATAGAGGGGACAAGGAACATGTCGCAGCCAGCGTAGATCTGGTGGCTCAAGGGCTCGTTGTATTCGAAGACCATCCTGACACGCTCGGGGTACTGCTCGCCCAGGTGGTGCGCCAGAACGTTGAAGTCGTTTTGGATGGCTGGGTCGGGCGCAGAGCCAAGCAGCACAAACTGGCCGCCACGCTCCAGCGTGCGCCAGGCGGCATGGCGGATGAGGTGTATGCCCTTCTGGGGTGTCAGTCGAGTGACGACGCCGACCACTGGAACATCGAGCTGGAGGAAAAGGGCATGGGAATGTCAGTAGAGGGGGCATGTACCACCGATGGAGAGGAAGTGCAAAGCCAGCAACACTGCCCTCGCTCTGTTGAGATGAACGAGCTCCAGTGCAAGAAAACATAATCCACAAAAAATACAATGGTTACGAGAGGTTGCCCGAGTGCAGGCATGTCTGCTCTGTCCCATTCAGAGCAGATGTTCAGCACGCCAAAATGAAAGCAATTGACTGCAACTGTCACAATCTTGGTAAAAGTAGAGAACACCTCCACTGACGGGAGGCAAATAGTAGGGCAATGATAAAGCAAATGGTAGGGCAAGTGGTAGTGCAAATGGCCAAAAGCTGGACAGCGTTCACCGCACAAGATGGTGCAATACAAACAATTCAAAAACTTCACCAACCTCTGGTAGATTAAGATTTTCTCTCAATGCCTTCTTGACCAGGGCCTTTCCATCCCTCACAGTCTCAGATGTGTAGTTTGTGGGGAGGTAAACATCTTGTGCCGGATCCCAGACATCTGTGTCAATACCATTGCGAATGCCATAGAATTTGTGCAAATGTGGCGCCACCGCAGGATGTCCACTGACCTAACGATGCAGAACACCACTTTTTACAACTTTGACAGGTGCCCTCACTGGCTATCTTCTGCACTGTTGTCCCAAAGCATGCATGTAACTGAAATTGCACTGGTGCATACTGGCAAGCCCATTCGCTTCCCCCTGCTGCACTGCGTTCTAGTTTCTGCTTTCAGAATGCAGAGTGTTCCTTAGAAACACGCGATTTGGGTGGAACGTCAGGTTCTGCTCCAATACAGTACTGTGCGAACCCTTGTCATGCAGTTGACTTGTATATCATGATTCACATCATGCAGCATTCTTGACATGGAAGATAAAGCCTTGATGCCAAGTGACTGCACAGCCTGTCCACCACAGTGGTACTCCTGCTGAACTCATCGATCCGAGGATCCGTACAAAAATCTGAAGACATGCAGCAGACAGGCATCAGGCACTCAAGAAAAGTATAAACAGTTAGGAGCAGTGAGGTAAATGTAGCACAAGTAACAACAAAAGCAGCAAGTGGAAGTGGCAGCAACAATATCAACTCCAGGGACAGTGCAATAGCAAATGCTTGGAGCAAATCTTGTCAATCTGGAGAGGCGTCTTTGCAATACCTCGTCTGCATACGTCTTGGACACAGTAGTGGCAATGTCGCAGCGCGCCATTGCCTGGCCAACAAGATCTGCACCATAATTCAGGTTGTGGATTGTGAACACGCATCGGGTATTATGCCTGTCCCCCCACACCACAGGTGCTGTCTGCCAGTCATGGCAGTGAACGATGTCAGGCTGGATGTTGTAGATTTTGATGTACTCCAAAGCAGCACCACAGAAGAAATTGAACCGTGCAGCATCGTCGTTCCGGCCGTATATGCAGCCGACCCAGAACATGCCATTGTGGGGTTCGATGAACGTCACATTGACGCCCTCCACCTTGCAACATGGAGCAAGGCACAGTGCTTGTCAGGGACACAGCAGTGATTTTCGAGGGACAAAGGATGAGTGCCTTGGAACAGACAGTGTAGAGGAAATTATGCCTGCCATCGTGTTGCGCATAAAAAGGGCAGTGCTTTCCGACCACTGAGTCTGATTTGAAAACATGGAAGGGGACTGATTAACACCGTTCAGAAATTCAAAAGTTGCTGTGCCGCACGTTGACATGGTTTGTTATGAAAGTACAGCGGGCCCAAACACTGCTGATGGTGACTCTTTGCAACACACGTTCGACAACGGGAAGCTCAATGCAGAATTAGACAGTGCAGGATGAATGGGCCAGGTGTAGTTGTGCAATAAGGCACATTCACAGCCCCTCCAGTGAGATTGCTGCCGACACAACATCTGTGTATGGCGTCAAAACCCGTCTCCATGAAATTCAATTTTGCAACTGCTGGCTTTCTAGGCTTTGGTGTGTTGCTACAACATTTTGCAGGGGACGATTGGAGTCACGTGGCATTGAACCCTACTCATGTTGCAAAATGCACTACCGTTACTTAGAATTATGCTGATTGTGAAGTGCAGACAGCTGTGCCACTCTTAAGGTCACCCCCGTTTCAAAACGTCACAAAAATTAGCCCACCAAAAGTGCTCCATGTGGAAACATTGTGCTGCAGAAATTGTGGAAGCTTTCCCCTTTGCTGTGCTCATAGAAGTGGTTTCACCCTTTTGTGTGATGCAGACCTGGCCTGCTGGTTCTAGACAAAAATGGCCTGCACTGCTGAAAAACCGGCCACACGCCCAAGACAGTCACATAGCTCCCGGGCCAGATGTGCCACATATTTGTTAGCAATTGCAAACTGTTGCAAACAAGTGCCGCCTGCACACCAGGCCTATGTTATGTGCTACTCAGTACATAATGTCATTATTTCAGGCATGTGCACCTCAGTTGCCATTCTTTTCCATCATTCCCTTTCGGCATCTGGTGGACATTGCTAGCCTATGTGGTGTGGGTTGCAAGTTATGGACAAAGCAGAAAGTTTCTGGCACAGCACGGGGAGCCAACGCTGTAGAACAATATTATAACATCAACCAGTCTACTTCAAACAATATACTTTATTTGGTTGTGTGTTCTCACCTTTCCAATCAAGACATCACATAATGTAATATCCATTTCAAGGACAATATGATACTGAGATTCTGATAATCTTACAATCAATACGCTAACACTGGGAATCCAAGCATCCAAGCATGATTCAACGCTCAACCTACGTGTACTCGGAACAATAACAGTTCAAACGCACCTTCCCTTTCCACGCACGAATTTGTGTGCTACCCCAGTGAAAGCTCTGACTGTTCTCAAGCCCCTGCACCACACTGTAGTCGATGCAGTCATACTTGGGGAGGTACACTTCGACCTCATGGCCCTCATCCTGCACCGCTCTTGCCAAAGCTGTCACCACATCTGCAAGGCCTCCCACCTGCCAGCAAAATGAATTCCATGAAGCAGTCTGACACACAATTTCCCATCCCCCCATCCCCCGCAAGGTTAGCTGGCTGGACTCATCTTCGACTGCATTTGTCCCTGGGGTATCCACTACAGGAAAGCTGTCCTAGAACAATAACGCCAGGCAGTAAGCCTTGCACTGTCTTTTTGTGCAAGGAGCGCACATTTGCAAAACAGGTGGCAGTGCACACGATCACGTGCAGGGATTAGCTTTGAACTTTCAATGTGTTCAAGATTTCCCAATCCTTAGCTCAAGTTAGCAAAGGGGGCACTGGCAAATGGCAGCAGCATTTAACTACTTTGTGTACTCTTGTATTATTCCTGCATCCCAAGTCTGTGCAGCACGTGCAGACATCCAGCACACCTTCTGAGAAGGAATCTAATCACAGAATATTCCTGGAAAATCAGCAATCATGAATCAAATGATCGTGGACCACCTCAGCATCAACGGTCAAGCCCCTGTAGTGCTGTGAACTGGCTGATGTGCACAGGAGAACAGCCATTGCCGAATCTGTTCGACTTTCATGCAGACAATGTTGATCCTTCTTCAAAAACAATATGGAAATGGTCTGTCTGCACGTGTCGTCTGCCAAACCTTTGCAATTGGTGCCATTTCCACAGTGATGTGTGCTACACGAATGGGCTCCATCTTGCCCTTGCCACCCTCTACTGGGATGTGGAAGTCCAGCCCATTGTTGCTGTCATAGAATCCCCCGTGGAGATCTCCAGTGTCCGAAAATACAAGATCCATGACATGTGCCTCCTTGGGTACCTGGAGATAGCCAAAACAAATTAACCAATGAAAACAAGCTATGTTGTTGTCAATATGCCTCCTTGGCACTGCGATGTGTGCTCAAGGAAGTCATTCTTGGACACTTCTATAACTCAACATAAAAGCAATGACCTAGGTAAGGGAATGGAGAAGCGGACACTGTGGCTCCATGACCGCATCATGCCACTAGGCGGGACTCTTGGGCAGAGTGGCACAGTTTTTCACACAGAGACAGTGTGCTGGTGACCAAATCTCAACTGCAAAAAGCTCTCCAAGCCTTCCATTATTGGGTCCAGATGCCGCCATTTGAAACTGTAGTTAGAAACCCTTGCATTCACAACGCTGGCAAGTCTGCTTGCAGCCTTGCTTTCTTGCCTTTAAGCTTGTACCTCAACAACAGCCCTCAGAAATCCCACTCCGCTGGAGTGCACGGGTTCCATCCTGATTGGCGTGAAGCACACTGAGGAGCGCCACCTGTTGAAGGAGCCCCGAACATACACCTCTGGGCGTCCACGTAGCACCGTCAAGTCTGGGCGATAGTAAATCTCGACTGTGCTGCCCGCTTTTGGCCTGAGCGGGTTTGTGTACAGAAACTCCTGCTGTGCCTTCCACCTTCGCATGAATGACTCTGTCTGATCAAAAACAGCAACAAAGTGCTCAGAATGCACTGGTCATTCCCTGAAGATGGTGCTCAGCATGCTCTTGTGCTGACACACATTAGTGCCCTTCATGCAACTTGCACTACTCAGACACCATCTAGCGGCTGCGTTTGAGTGATTCCCTCACCAATGCTGACACAAACAACCACAAAATAAATGTGGACACCTAAATGCGACAAAACATTTGGAATCTTAGAAAAGATAGGAAAACACAGAGAAGCTACAAACTCCCACTCGTACCCACTTTTAGCAAGATTTTCTGTGCAGCGCCCTGTGCTGCCTGGTCCTCCCGCAATCGGTCATTTTCCTTGGACTGTGTTCTGAGTTTATCATAGGTGAGAAGCACGAGCTTGTCAATGGGCAGTGGGCCCTGGATTGCTGTGTGGAAGTCCATGTTCTTGTTGTTGTCCCACACCTCTTGATTGCCGTCCTCGAAGACATAATTGAGAACAGCAGCTGTGGCAGGAATATCAATCCAGACACCCCACCAGTCGCGCTGGGGCCCAGCAGCAGCACCCAACCCGTGCTTTGTTACCTCTTTTTGACCCAGCCTCTCAAGTTCAAGGATCTGCAGAAAAGGACAGGGTATCCATCAGACACGTGGCAAGCCCAGGAGGCCAAATTCCGAGCTTGACACATTTGTTCAGACTGGGAAAAGATGACTGCCCACTCTCACTTGGGGTGATGTGAGGCAAGTTTTTCCACTTCTATGTTGTGGTTCCTCCTGTCCAGTTTCTACTGGTTTGTCTCTCTACAATTCTACAAAACGGAAATCCGCAGATTCAAAAAAGCAAAACAGTTCCAAATTTGTGGGCAGAACCATGAACAACATGGATGACAGGCAAAATGGAGTGACGAACACCCAGATTCCTGTCCACATCACTATAAACTCGCAACCTTGCACAGCCCTTCTGAGGGTGTGGGAATGCATTTAGAAACGGACCAACACGATACAACAGTCTCCAAGTTGCACTCGCCAAGTTCTACCTGTTTTTCCTGCTCCCACCAATTATCCGTCCCAATGTTGACAAACACACGACTTGACTGCGCCAGTGGCCCAGACAAGCGGTTGTATGCCAACAATCGCCTGGAGGCCGGTCTCAGGGCTCCCCCAACCCATTGCACTATGCCATCCATGCTCTGGCTGGCATTCGCAAGGGCTTTCACCGCCTGTGCACGCCGCTCGCCAGCAGAAGCTGTTGCAATGGCCATCATGTCTTCCTGTCTCGCCGCCTGGAACCTCTTTCGGGCTGCTTTAGAAGCTGCCTTTGCCTCCGAGGCAGATCGCTTCCTCAGCCTGTCCATCTCTGCCAAGATGTCCCTGTCCCTCTGCTCCTCACTCTTTTCAAACTCCTTAATGGCCTTCTCCAGAAGTTCCTCTTCTGTTGGGGCGCCCTTGAGCTCCAATTGGAAGTCAGAAGAGTGGTTGTTGTCCACCAGTCCAGTGGCCTTGTCCATCACCACGAAGTCGAAGCGGTACATGTCCCTTGGCAGAGTCAGGTTGGCCTCCCACCACTCTGAACCATTGAGGTTGGACAGCCCAGTGCACTTGGTCATGCTCACCAACTGGATGCTCTCCCATCTGTTAACCCCAAATTTCAGTATAAGGCTGTCACTGGAGGGCAGGGGTCCTGCACAGAAAAATACAAAGATCAAAACCTGGACCACAGCTCAACTGAAGACGGCCTCGAGCTTTGCACTTTTGAAAAGTGGATGATGCCATTGTCGCTGCCCTTCCTAATGCCCATTTCTGAGAGTATCTGACAGAACTTATGATATTGGGCCACAGTCAAGTGCAGTGTGTCTGAGTGGCGGATAGTGGGCAAGACAGTGCATGTGTGTATCGGCAAAGGAACCCGCTTGCTTGTGGCGTACCCTGATGGCAATCATAGAAAATCCGTACTGGCTTGCCAACATTAACTGCCCCTGGAGCACACACAGAGAACAGATATGAGCTCATGCAAGCCAGCACACAACATAGTTCTGGCTCTGTTGCTGGAACTAATTGTCCGCAGATCGGAGAGGTCAGAACCTGCAATAGAAGAGGCAAGCAGCACACATTGTATGTGGACCTAAACATGCCTTGGATGAAACATGAGCCAACAAAACTGTCCATTCAACATACTCTGGCCACTCCACATCAACAAGCACCACAGTGCTTCACAACTGACAATCCGTTGCCAGTCTGCTCATAACTTGCCACCCTGGAAAGAAGAAAAACTCCACATCCACATTGCACAGCCCTCCAGCCACAACGCAAATGAGCCATGCAGCAAGCCTCATGCCCTGGCAAGTGGCACAATCATTTGAGACCCATACCTTGGGGCAACGTGAAGATGGAATTGCCAACACTCGATGCTTGCTGGGCACTCTCTCGAAGGAGCAGCTCAGCAGAGTCTGCAGGTGGCGCAGCATGCACTGCTTCCAGAGGCGTTGCTGCTGGTAAACTTTCTTCAATATGTACATCCTTTTGAACTTCTGGGACAATTTCTGTTTTGGTGGGTGTTGCTTCGACTGGGATGAGGCCGGCATCCCCTGCCAACATGCTCCCCACAGTCCTCTCCAATTCTGCAATCCTTGATCGTGCCACTTCAGAGTCATTGGCAAACTGCATGACCAGATCCCTAAGTCCGGTGTTGAGGACCCGGAGGCGTTCCACAAGTTGATCCTGCGCTGGTCAAGAACGGTCAGACAGGGGCCTTCTGAAAGTCACCAAATGAATTGGAGCAATCACCAACAGTTTAAGCCCTCAGGATATTCAATCGGACATCCAACAAATATTTTTGCAGGGGTAATGTTGCTGCTGCAGATTTGGAGTGACCACGTCTCATCTTCGCAATAGTGTCAAGTTAGACACTGTCAACCATTTTACCAGCCCCAGTGTGAACAGCACGTCTGGAAATTAGACTTGCAGTTGAGCCATGCACAATTGTGCAAGACCACAAAGGGCACAGGAAAAAGTGCAGGTACAGTGCATTGAAATAGCAGATACATCTGCAACAGAGAGTGCAAAAAGACATCTCTCACTGAAGCTGTTCAGCAGTATTACTGGTGGTGTTCGCAGTATTGCCACAGTCCTCAGTGACAAAGACAGAAGGCCAAACCCAAGTACTTCATGTTGCAAGATATACTCCTGAACCTATCACCCTGTGCTCCAAGTGTACCTTGATTGTGGTGGCAACCTGCCCACACTTTGCAACTACTATCCAGCCATTGGCCTTTTTGCATGCTGCTGCCTTTGTCACCACAATCAAGCTCCTGGGACCACCGTCCCTTGCTGCCTGACTTTCGTTACGCCATTGGTACACTTGTTCCAGCGCGCTCTGTGGAACAGATTCTGGGCAGCTAACACACGCTTTTCTTCCCTACACCACGTGACAATGCTCACAGCGACCAGGCGTACACTAGAAGCAAATCATCCTCAGGAGAAGACCCAGCAACCATGACGTCGAAGCATCCACAAAGGCGACCCCAACAACCAGGCGTATCTTCTCTCACCCTCCTCAACTCTCCATGTGGCTCAGGTGGGCCAAACTGACCCAACCGGCACTCACAGATATGGCCCCCCCCCCCCGCGCACCTTCTGCTTCCCCTGCTCGGCCCTCTTCGCCGCCCTCGCCATCGCGTCCTTCCGCGCGGCCTCGAACGCCGCCGCGGAGGACGCCGCCTCCGTGAATTTGCGCACGTCCGCACTGCCGCACGCCGCGCAACCACCAATCACCCCCATCCAAAATCAACAAACAAATCAACAAAATCAACCGCAGGGGGAGGCACACGCCGGAGGTTCCAAATCGGTCGGCTCACGCGCCCACCCACGCGGTTCGGCCGGCTCCCGCGCGCACCTACGCGCTCATGCGCCCACCTCTCACTGAGCCCGGCGGCCACGGCGGCCTGCTTCTCCTCCGCCAGCCTCCTGGCCAGCTCGCGGGCGGCGCTGATCTTCGCCGCTACCGCCCTCACTCGCGACGACGGGCTCGACGGCTCCTCGGGGGCGCCCTCCCTTTCCGTGGCCTCCTCCGGGGCGGGCGGGGCTGTCTGGATCGCGGCGGGCGGCGGCCTGCAGCGCACCAACGATCAGTCCCCCCCCCATTTCCACCCATAGGTTCATCATTTTCTACTGAATGGGCATCTGGCGAGTGGGGGGGCGCTCACCTGCTGGGGACCCTGTTCCTGCGCCCCGCCCTCGCGGCTACGTCGGCCGTCCGGATCCGCGTGCCGCCCGAAGTCGGGAGGCCTGGCGCGAGCGGCCTGGCGGGCCCATGGGCGAGCTGGCCCCCTGGCAGTCGCGCGCCTCCGGCCACGGGCATGCTGGCCTGCGCGCCTGGCGGGGCAGGGCGTCAGCGGACGGGTGGGATGGGGCGGCCACGAGCGGGCTGAACGGTTCCCGAGCTGCGCAAGAAGGATGGATTAGGGAATCGATCACCGCCGCAATCTGGTGGGGAAGTGGAAGATGGTTGAAGGTCATGTTGCGACCAGGACGTGTGAAAGGAACGCGCAGGTGAGTCCCCAGAAGGCCGCCCAGAACCCAAGAAGGCGAATGGCACAAAAATTGCGGGTGCAGGGCCTTGACCACACAGGCACGTCGGCCCTGTGGCGCCCCATGCAGGCATCAAAACAGCGAAGGAGCCACAAGAGCGCCATTGCCGCGTTTCAGGCCGATGAGTCTCGAGGCACGAACTGGAGCCCGACACTCACGTGCTCACGTCGGCGGCTTGGCGCCCGCAATGGGCGCAAACCCACCGCGCCCGGCGGGACCTGAATGGGGGGGCAGGGAGGATTCCAATTCCGAGGCAGGCCAAGAAGACAGCGCAGTGGCCGCGCCTTGGCGACCCTCCCTCGGCTGTTGAGCCCAGGCGGCTTCCGGCTCGCGCCCGCAGCGGCTCGGTGGTGCGCCAGCGGCCCGCGGCCGCCCTTGCGCCCAAGATTTGGGGACAGGGCGCCCAGCAGGCGCAGAGACAGCCAGAGGCGGACGTGACGTCAGTCGATAGAAAGCTCAA
>CAJHUC010001631.1:0-40999 GCA_905146915.1 Ostreobium quekettii
ATGGACAATATAGTGAAGCTTGCAGTGTACAAGAACCTCACAAATGATAAATCAACACACACACATACAGAGCCTTCAAAGAAATCCAAGAGGTGCTGCACAGTGCCTCCAAAATTTAAACCCTCCAGCATTTAAAATCACTGCAACCCCTGAGGGCAAGAGGCCTAATTACAACCCTGCTCCACAAATCCCAGATTTTCTGGCGCACGGGAGCATGTCTCCTCTGCCCTGTTCCCTGCCTCAGGTTGACAGATTGCAACCAAACCAAAAGCCAAAGCCACAATTTTTGTGGCTTACAATGCACACCCTGATCTGTGACAGCTGCTGCAATCCCAAACCCAAGCATTCTTGCTTCCAGTGTCTGATTGTGAGAGAAGGATTTAGACAAGTGCCATATGCCATCTGTGGTATCTGTGCACATAGCCAGCAATGCAAGAGTAGGGGGGGTGACAGCTGATGACATGAAACTGGTGTTATGGATGCTCAGGACACACGCTGAACATGTGTCTTGGTGTGGTAAATCATCATGTGCTTTGTTGAATTCGCTGCTTTCTTCCGGAGCGGGGTCATTTTCAACAAGCACGTGCCCTGCAAATACCAGCCAGAGACATGCACCTTTTGGTGTCCAGGGCGATGACTGTGGAGAACCTATGACACCTCCCAACTGGAGACATTTGCATTTTCTTCCACATCATGGAAGAAGATCTGATACCACCCTTTGGTGTGTTTAATGTGTGATTTGTCCCCTTGTGCCAACCAATGACAACTTTACCACCAACAAGTCTTCCCATCTTCCTACCCATCAATCGACATCAGAGTCCCACAATCGCGGCAAGATATGCCCCTGAGTGCCAGGACTCACCTGAGGCGATAGCCAGGCGAGCGGCACAAGCACTGCACAGTGAACACAAAGCGAGACTTTCAATAGAAGGGGCAATCATATCACCTAATGAACCCCCACCAGTTTGGACAACGATCCGAAACCCCTGATTAAAGGTCTGAATCCCACTGCTCACGTGCCCCGCGGCAACAAGTCACAAAGGGATGGTGCTGCACGTCGGCCGATCCCCCTAGCCCATGACTGCATATCTGCTTGCCAGTTGTATTGCTCATGCGGTAGGCTCATCATCTGGCAATAGGAGACTCTGCATCAGCTTCTAACAATATGGGAGAGTATAACACGCACTTGCACAGGAGGGGCTGCCTATGTGCCCTGTTTCTTGTTGTGTGCACAGCAATTTTCTATCCCCTCCGCCAAACCAGTGCCAGTTCGCGGCCTCACACAGATCGCCGATAGGCGGTCAAGGAGCAAACAAGTTAAACGGACGCAAAAACTCTCCGATCGAGCGATCGAATTCATCGCCCTCCCGGCGAAGGGAGCCCCCCCTGCTGAGCTGACACAATCCAGCACCGCCATCTGCAAGAGGCGATCCCCCACGATCCCCCGCCGAGCAACACTTTTCGGGCGGACGGCGAGCGAAGAAGCGAACGGGCGAATGAACGGGGATACACTGAAGTTTTGGATTTGCCCGTCATCCACCGGAACGCGCAAGGGTTGGGATCTGCCCTGTAGAAAATGTGACACAAGAAATTTTGCCGCGCAACGCTCTGGGCCCCTCCAACGCGGCCGCCCACCCGCCAGCGCCTTGCCGCTCTGCTCGTAGAGTCTCTGCGCGGCGGGGCCGGCGTTGTCCGCTGTGGTAAGGGCAAGATGAAGATCGTCAGAATGAAGCGATCCATGACGAGAGTCTCCGAGACTGGGGCCGGGGGTGGGGTGAGGGGAGGCTGAGGGCGCGGATGCGTGGAAGGGGGGGGAAGGGGGGACCCACCCACGAGGGCGCGCTGGAGCAGCGACATCGAGAGGGGGGTCGCCGCGACCGTGCCGGGTGGAGGCCTCCCAGGACGTGATGTTACTCTGGCCTGGCCTCACTTGAAGGGGCGGGTCGGCGAAGCGAAAATGGGACCAAAGAAAACAGGCAAGCCCAGTCCCCTCCGGCACAAAATTACTGGCTGCACGAAATCGGTGACTGCTTGCACCAAATCCCTCCCAAACTCTAACCTAACCTCTAAAATCTAAAACCTAAACTTAAAAGTAAACCTACCCTATCCCTAAGCCTAACCCTAAAACTCAACACAATCCAAACCTGACCCTAAAACTGAGGTGAGGACCTAGTGGTCACGTGACTTGGTGCAAGCAGCCACCGATTTGGTGCAAGCAGTAATATTATTTCGTCCCCTCCCACGCTCCTAAGAAAGAAAAAAATACAGGGGTCGTGAAGACGACCCCAGGCAAAGGCCGCACAGAGATCCAGAAATGCATACCAGGGACGCCAACATTATGTATTTGAGGTATGACATCTATTGCCAAAGGCGGCGCCTTGTCTCGTGCGTTGAGTCGCTGTTGCATGGTGCGCAATGCGCACTGCACTCCATCATCCAGAGCCCACTGCTGACGGTGCTGACGGTGCCGACGATACCCAGGGCCAACTGGTGCCAAGGGAAACATTGAGGTCTGATCACCGAAGTCGGCCACTCTGGCGACAGCGACAGGTAATGGGCGCCCATCCTTCCACAGGCCAAGGGCCACGGCCAGCCGACAATCATCCCCCACTGGGTGAAGAGAATGAGTTGTGAAACAAATGCTCTGGTGTGACGAATGACATTAAGTTAGGATTCAGGCGCCTCCCATTCGTTTCTTTTTCTGCCCTTTTCCCATTCCGCACCTGAGCGGAGTGCGCACCACTGGACATGGGACATTGGGCAAGCAAGCTTTGATCAACGGCTTCCGCACGGAGAATTGGGTGCAAGGTCCTTGCTTGTCATGTTTTTTTGGACATCAGCCAACCGTGCCATTCCGCGTCACGCCCATTTCTTGCTGCCACTTCCGTGTTGAGCACCGGAGCTGTGTGGACAACAACCTCATGGAGAACATGCGAACAATTGCCGATGTTGCTACGCCTCCCGCCTGTCGCAAGGCACAGAGCATGGGCTGTCGGGCGACGTTAACAGACATGATCCACGGAAGCTGCCACGTCCACTGCACAGAGCACAAAAGACCAGTTGTCGCTTGGTCGTGGATGCGCATACGCCCCGTCAGGGCCTGCAAGTTGCAGAGGCCCCGGTTTGTGTTTCGAAGGAAAATTTAAACAAAGCAAAGGAAAATTTAAACAAAGCAATTTAGCCAGCTGTCGAATTCCCCTGGCCCACAGCAACGCAGCATCTGGTCGCATATTTAGCCACGTTTTGAATTCTCTCCACATTTCACCTATTTTATTCTGTCGGCCGCAAAGCGCCTCGTGTGGAGCACCGGTCGTTCAGCGACACCCCTTCCCTATACGCAAAAACCCGCCGCACACGCTCCACACGGCGGCCCCATTGAATCCTAGCTACGCACCTCCGCCAATCCCCTCCCGCCGCGATGCCCATCTCGGAGTCGACCGCCGAACGACTCAACAACCACCGAAGAACAACCGACGAGTCCACGGCCGCCCAGGCCTGGGCGGTAGTCGTCGACTACCAAGAATCGACGACTACCGATCTTCAGCCGATCTTCGCCCGTCTTCGCGCGGGCGAGACTGGCCAACGGCCAAGTGGCGTGCAAAATCTATGAAATCGTTTCAGTTGCGCGCGGCTGCCCTGTAACACGAACTAACGTAACGCACAATGCGTACAACGTAACTGTAACCGCAACAGGCGTCCCGCCAAACCCTGACGTCCAACCTACCCCGGCCGACGACTTTCGGGCCGCAGGGGCGATCAGGACTCGTCCTTCTTGAGCATGGACACCACCAGGCGCCTGCGGCGGCCCGGCGACAGCGACCTGAGCTCCTCGGCGTACTCCGACGCCGTCGATCCTCTCGATCCCCTCGATCGCGCCCCCGTCGACTGCATAGACAATCCCCGCGGGGTCCCGCCCACAAACCCCCTGGGAGATTCCGCGGATGCCCATGAAGCCCCTGCGGAACCCGTGGCTGTGAATCCCGGGGGGCAGACGTCGGGGGAGGGGCGGGACCGTCGGCGGCGTGACCTCGACCCCCCGCCGCGCATGCTCTGCCTGAAGTACTTGTCGCGGGACGATGCGATGAGGGCCATGTGGGACCGTGCGCTGGACCGCCCCGAGGCGGGGTCGTCTCGGGGGGCCGCATCCCAGCCTCCCTGGCTCCCGTGGCCGCCTCGGGCGCTGGGCCCCGGCGCATGTGCCATGGCCTGGTGAAATGGGATGCCCACGCTGGGCACGGGGGAACGCCGATCTTGAAATACGTCGTCCGGAGCCCACCGATCGGCCGGCATGTGATCATGATCGTGAGGCCGGTGGGGATAAGGATGGTCGTGCGGGGGGATCGACGGGCCGTGCTGGCGATCGAAGGCTTGATGGACTGTCCCCGACGGAGGGGCCCCGCTGCGGCCGGCCGTCGCCCAGTCGAAGCGCTCGCCCTGGCTGCCCTGTGCCAGCACGCCCGCGCCCGGCACCAGGCCGCTGAGGGAGAAATGCACGTCCGTCTGCGCCTCCACATCGCTCTCCTCGTCTTCCTCGTCCGACGACTCGTAGTCGGAATCCACCACGGATTCGCCGATCGTGTCGATGGCAGGCGACCGCCGAACCTGCCCATGCCGGGGCGAGAGCGACCCGAACTGCGCGGGCGCGAAGGTTATGGACGTCGCGACGGCATCCCCATCATCCCCGCCTTCGTCGTCGCTCGACGAACTCTCCGACCCCGACGACGTGTCCGGGAAGTCCCCGATCGACGACTCGTACGCCAGGTCGCCCTCTACCTGCTTGCCCATGCACACCTCCTTTCCGTCCGGCATCAGCACCACGGCCGTCTTGGCGAAGTCCGTCGGCCCACCCCAGCGCGGGAACACCACGGGCAGGGGCGCCGTTTCCGTCGCCTCGGGCCCGGGATCCCGCATCTTGACGCACAGCTTGCGCAGGCACACCAAGAACAGCACGCCGAACAGCACGGACACGGAGATCAGCACGTGGCGCACCAGGCCGAATGGAATCGTGTCGCACTCGCAGCCGTCGCAGCTGTCGCAATTTTTCCGCAGGTTGGTGTGGCGCGCCAGCAGGCCAGACGCGTAAACGCTGTCGGGGATCCGCCCCTTGACGTCCCCGCAGATGGCGCAGTTGCCCGTGAGGTTGAGCCGCTCCAAGCGCGTCATGTTGACCCACTCCGCCGGTATGGCGTTGGACAGCTCGTTCCAGGCTAGGTTGAGCCGCTGCATTGTGTTCAAGGCGCCCCAGCTTGGAGGCAGTTCTCCCCCAATTCGGTTCTGGGACAGGTCCACGTCCAGGAGCTTCGTGAAGCGCGTCCACTTTGCCGGCAGCTGGCCGGTGAGCTGGTTCTCCAGCAGCCGGAGGCGCTCCAGCTGCCTGAGGTTGTCCCACTCGGGCAGGCCGCCGGTGATGTTGTTGTGGCCCATGTCCAGGGACTGGAGGTCGCGCAGGTTGTTCCACCTGTCCAGGCAGCTCGTCTGGGGCCCCAGGGTGCAGACGGCGCCCCTCAGGCGGCCCTCCAGGCGGTTTGAGGGCAGGTGGAGCGACTTCAGCTTGGAAGGCAGGGTGGAGGGCAGCGCCCCGCCCAGGAACCTGCCCTCGCTGCCCTTGATCTCGCTGCGACAGGGAACGGCGACAACAGGCGTTGAGGATGCGAAACAGGCCCGGCAAGGGTCTTCCTCTCAGTGAGAGGCATAAGACTCCTTGCAATCTGAAACATGGGATTCAGAATTCGGCGTATGGAGTGACAGCATGTTTGGAGCAAGCAAAGGGCGGGGGGAGGGGGGAGAGAATGAACAGGTGTGACAATGAACATAGTGGCAGTGTGCGAAACCAAGGCATGCGAGAAATGAGCAGCGGTGGGCAGGGCTGTTGCGATGGACCGCAGGGTCAGCAACAAAGACACGGTGTGTCATTCTACCAGGCAGCATCTCATGGAGAAGGCTCAACAATGGACAGCAGCATGAGTGCACTCTCATTGTTTGTGGTCGCAGTTCACAGGTGCACGACTCTGCTCAAGACATATTCAAACCGAAGACAATAAACCAAGCTGATCACTGCACAACAGAGACCAGCGCTTGAGCATTGCCAACACAAATGCACTGTCGTTGATATTCATTTCAATGGAAGAGCAAACTGCCTTGCACCCGTACAGTGGCAACAGGCGCTTTGCATAGCCACACAGATTGTTCCCTGAATGTGTGTGAATGGCCCGTACACATAGTCCTCAATGAGTGCTGTTGGCTGTCCGATAACAGTACTTGAAAATGAGAACATTTCTTTTCTCGCTCCCACATGGATTCACCAGGCACTGATATGGGTTCACATGTACAATGATGAATCATTGCAGGTCCAAAATTTGCAGCTAATTGATGTTTGGATGTGAGCATGGTTTTCCATTCAACAAATCTATGTACAGCATTGATATAGTGTGATTGTTGCAGAGAAACAGCACCAGAAATGAGCATCTTCCCCCTATCAAAGTGCTCAAAACTCTTTCTGAATGAGGCCAAAGGATTGAGTGGCTATTATGATGAGCACACCAGGGGAATCACACAAGAATGACCATGATTCAGCAACATGCACAAAACAGCAGTACAACTTTGGGGATGCTCAATGCTGTGGCCACTGTTGATGCATGTGGTGGCAAGTCTGTGGACAAGCCTCTGTACAGGCACTGACCCAAAATGGACATCACTGTCCCCATTGAGAGTAAGGAGATTCTAGCAACTGGTGGTTTCATTTTCTGAGCTTGGCACCTCTACAAGGCGCAAGGGTTTGTTTGTCATGATGGCTATCACCTGTACAGTGGCCATTCCAGCGATGCCACCCGCGATGTCACTGGACACTAATTCAAGCCATCATAGGTACTTTGGTGACATCGCAATCACTGTGATGGTGCCACTTGGTGTCAAAACGGCATCGCTGTTGGCATTGCCAGTGTGGAGGTTCCTGCCAGTGTATTCTGACAACTGTTTTCCAGGATGCTTGCCAGCACAGAACAGAAACACAGTGCTTCGCGAATGTGGAGCCTGCAGGCAATCTGATCGACAACAGCAACTCACATAACTATCACCCTCCCCTCCAGGCAGGCCAGCCCCTCCCACGCACACGCTGGAGTCGACAAGTCGACGCCACAATTGGTGGCACCACAGGGATCTTTGGACTTCTTGTTCAGCCAGCCACTAAGTTTCAGATTGCTTTTTCGTATCATGTCCCGCAGAGGCTCCAGCGCCAGCACTGCGAGACACACATCAAACGATTGTCAAAATGGCAGGGGACAGGGCATGCGATGCGCGTCCTTGGTCCCACTCCAGCCTTCGGGAACGAGTTGATACATCCATAATAGCAAGGTGACAAATGACACAAAGTTCAAAGCACACACATTTGGCAAGTTCAGATCATCAGACTGCAACAATTCTGCTTGCGGTCTGCATGGACCTCATAATGGTTGGCAAAGGGAATGGAACCCCGGCCAATTGTCACAGGGGGCACAAGGTACACAGGACGAACATTCAACAGTGCACCGATGGTCCTAAAGGGACGAGATGGGCCTCGAGTACAAGCCCAAATGACTAGCTACGTCATGTTGAAATCCGGTTTGATTACATTAACCGAGCTCCGCGGCATCTGAGGCCATGTGGAGCCTAGCTACGTCATGTGAAATGTCTTCCCACAATACTGCCTTCCAGGCTCTTTTTCCGCGTTGCATGGCGCCGCAGCCCATTCTATAGTGTGTGTCCCGCAATGACTCGGAAGCGCGGCGGCACATTCGGATCCGCTCCAACACGGTGAAACTGACCCACAACGCCCGCTCCCAGTTCACTGTCTTCAGACAAGGCGAGGCGCACAAACGCGCGGGCCATCGCAAGGGAGGGCAGGGGGAATGTTATCAGTGGGCACTGCAGGACACAATCCACCTCTCCCAATCTCCACGCTCGAGAGGCTCATACCCACCGTCGTCGGCATCCGTGAAGTTTCTTTTCCTCTGGCCCACCGCTCCGACGAGGAGGGACAGCAGGACCAGCCAGGCCAGCGCCCGCATCATATGATGCATCCGCCCCAGCTACAGAACCAACCCCCCTTGGCTCCCCAGAGACGCGCCGCACCCCTTCCTGCAGCCACACCGCGTCGTCAGTCCCAGGAGGGCCTCAACACGGCCTTGCGGGGCTTTCGCAAACACATTCATCTTGCTGAGGCGGAAAATGTCACGCACACCAGGGAAAGAGCCAGAGGCCAGCCGACGGTCAAACCCAGCGTGAATATCCATGCGCAGTCCAATCCCGTAGGCATGCATGCCACACAAAGGACGCTCCTCGCGGCGTTCTGTGCCTTAAGATGGCCGCTCCGGCTTTTTGCGAGTCCCCACGGTCACGAAATCAAGCGCGCGGAAAGGGCACGGTCTGGAGAGCCTTCCTCGTACGGACCTGTCCCCAGGGCAGCGGCTTCTCCCCCGTAGATTAGATACAAAGCCCCGACCGCCTCCACTGCGCCGTCGGCCGCCCCCAAGGGCTACCAGGTTAGGCGCTCCCGGCCCTTGGGTCGCAAGCCCGCCTAGCTCGGCGACCCCGAGCGGCTGGATGTGCTCGGCGGCCTTGTGGTGCCCGGAATCCCGATTTTTTGTTGGCTGGTGTTCAAGGTGACATGGATGTGACAGGCAAGCATATTGCTGGTGGCTGGACCAAAGCAGGGGGCCTGCGCGGAAGGTGGCTCCAGTGAAGCGGGGGCTGTGACCCTCCACCGGTGTCGAGGAAGGTATTGGTAAGTGCAACGGGATGCAGTCCATGCCTTCGAGGTGTGCAGCGACACGCAAAAACGCGACGCTTCTCGACCGCAAATTGGAGCCGACGCTCGAGCACGGGCTTGGTGCTGCCGCGTGAACTCAAAGTGTTTCCATATTTTGCACGGTTCAGCGATGCCAGTTAAGTGAGAACTCAGACCAGTCTGAGCGGGAAAGCACGTGGAGTCCGTAGGGAAACGGTGAGAGAAAATGGTTCAACTACGGGTCACCACGGTCGCGGAACAATTTGCTTCGGCTGGACAGGATCCTGTTCCAGCCGGAAACGCACACTGCATTGACCAACTTGCCAAATCATTTTAAAACGCTCTCATCAGTATCCCAACTCAGCACAATTCCTATGACCGGCAAAGTCAAGTTGCCCTTAGCCTGGCGATGCAAAGCAAAGTGCCAAATCCCCAGTACAACACGGCGTCATTTTAAGCTCACGTTTTTACACGCAAAATCGCGTAAATAGAGAAGCGGCCATTTTTACGGGCATATTTAGAGCATCTTATTCGGTGGGTGCTATTGTCCCGGCGGAGCTATTCGGCTATCCGAATACCACTGCACGTCAAAAAACCATCATTAACGGTTGGGGAGCAACAGCACCCCAATAGCACCCCTGGAGCTATTCGGCGCCGAGCGGTGCTATTTTGGTCCCGAATAGCAACGCTCGGGGCCGAATAGCCCCCCAGAATAGCACCGTTGCTATTCGTGCAGAACATTGTAGTGCTGCCGTGGTGCTATTCACGTAGGCATAGCACCCACCATTGTGGATGCGCGCAGGGGGGCACTAGCACCGGCGCTATTCGGCAAACGCCGCCTTAGTAAGGTGGCACGGCAGCCAATGAGAACCGTTCCTGGATAACTTCGTTGGTGCAATAGCGCCGACCGATGAAGGTGCTCTTATGCATTTTTACCGCTTGTCAACACACCCAGGTTACATGATGATGTCTCAAACAATGATCAGCCCTCTGGCCCTCGAGGACCCGGAACACAGCGCCCACCTCGCCCTCGGCAGGGCAACGACGCCGTCGCAAAAGAGGTTGTTTTCTGCCCATTCCAACGTGTTTGATGCCACTTCCCAGAATTCCTGAGTCTGTATGTATTATTTTTATGCACACAAAAGCCCATTTTAATGCATTTTAAGCAGGCTTGGTTTTACGTTTACATTTACGTTTTTGCTTTTATGTTTTTATGCGTAAAAACGTAAATTTGCAAAAGGGCCTGTTTTTGCGGCTATTTTTACGTTTTTATGGCTCCTGGGACACCCAGGTCGTACGATGAAAATTGCGTACAATGATCAGTCCTCCACCAACTCCAGCACGCGCAACACAATGTCCACCTCGCCCTTGGCATTGGCGATGATGGCGCTTAACAAAAATTCGTTTTCTGCCCTTTCCAGGGCGCATAGCTGCCACTCTAAGGACTCCGTAAATCTGAATGTACTGTCCTTATGTGCACCGGACAGTTTTTATGTTGTATTTACGTATTTTTACGCATTTTTATGCGTAAAAACGTAAAAACTATTTTTACGCGTAAAAACTATTTTTACGCGTAAAAACTATTTTTACGCGTAAAAACGTAAATACGATCAGTTTTTATGGCATAAAAACCAAGCCTAATTTTAGGCAGTTTAAGCATTTTGCGCATTTTGTGCATTTATGCATTTCGCTCGTTTACGCATGTTACACATCCTGTGCATCATTTACGCTGTCTATGCATTTTTGTGCCTAGTTATGCATAAAGCAAAAGGTATTTTACGCAATAAAATAACAAACCTGTTTAATGTTGGGTAATCTGCAGCATGGATGCCAGATGCAAGTTGAATATCTGGAAAATCTTAAGAACTATTATTTTGTGATTTGAAATTTGCAACTTTGGGGCTGTGTAGCTCATCTGTTGAGCCTGGATCGGCATCAGTGCAGCTGTGCATGAATTGCCGCTACGATTCCAGAGCAAGATGGCCTGTGGCGATTGCCCATGGTTGTCACAATATCGCACCAGAAAGAAATGTACAGTTGAGCAATTTCGATCGGGGGCTGCACTAGGACTCTTTTATGTGATGCCATGTTTTGAATTGAAAGATAGATACGAGCTGTGGTGTCACCGTATGAATTTTCGGAAATCTAGATTTACAGCAGATCTGTTCTAGAGATAAATGGGGCAATGCCAGTCGCGTTTCATTGGCTGTTTAATATGCTACTACACACAGTTTGATGTCTACTTACATACTTCTGCCAGTTTCGCATGTCCGGTGGGATTGAAGTTTGCCAGGCGCTGAGGAAACCTGTTCCGGTGTTCTCAGAATTGGCACGCAACAGAGCCGGTGTGCAGCCGTGGGCATTACGTGATGGGCAGCACATGACATCACATGCATGGTTCCTGCATCTTAGGTTCGAAGTATGAAGCTAAGTATAGCACAAGAGACCAGCAAGATTCCACGCTAGTAGCGCTGCTTGTCTTGTCGTCCCCCCACAAGGCTTGCCAGTCTAAACCGCTGAAAAATTTCGCCCAGAAATTCTGAGGGAGAATTCGATGCTCCAAATGATGTTGGCCTACCGTGTACCCTCAAACAACTGTGTAAACTACACAGTTTCATAGGATGCGCGGGTATAACCGTGTCAGTGTGTGTACTAATTGTGTACTTTTGGGACGACATTTGCCGAAAGTATACAGTTGGATTTTGAGCAGACCATGTTAGGACTGTGTCATCTGGCCTATTTTTTACTAGTCCGACGGGGACTCAGATGACAGGCGCTGGTGAGAAAGAAGAGGGCACCAGCGTACCTCTGTCAATGCGCCGGTGCTCGCCACTCACCCACCGGGTGCGCACAAATTTCCCCCCAGGATCAGGATTCATAAAACAACATTTGTTATTCCGACCGCACACATGCGGCCCATCCAACGCACAGGTTGCGCCCCACACACCACAATGTCGATGTGTCGACGTGTGTGCTCACCGCCCACCCCACCAAGTTGGAGAAGTTTCTATCAAGGACCAGACTCCGGACTGGGGAGATGGGCGAGGCCCTAATCCACGGTTTTGGGACCATAGGGAGAGCGGCAAGAAAGGAAAACTCATCGCGACGGCTCCCAGGCAACTAGCCAGGAAGCAGACAGTACACACGACCAGCAGCTCAAATACCGTATTTGAATATCTTTTCACTTTTTCTGACGACCTCAAGATGTACGGATACCGTCCATCTCAGAAAGGTGAGATTCCATGCTCCTCAAAATTCATGGTCAACGCACGATCGTCATTAAATTCAATCATACAAGTGTCACCAGCCTGAGACGAACATAGTGCTACCTCACTGCCTTGTTCTGTAGAAATGAATGATGAAATAGTGTCTCAACCGCCACAATTAAATGTACACCCAACAACTGGCCAACAAAACCGTACTTTTTTTACGAGGCCCCCCCTGTGCCCAATGCAACGCGCAGGTTACGGACCCAGCCCCCAGTGCTCCGCACCGCCGCTCCTCCCCACCCACTCCCAGCCGACGCGAAGGCGCAACACGCCACGGCCCCTCCCAATCCGGGCCCCCTCCCGCCGCCCAATCTTTCTGACCCGGATCTGCCCAAATCTCTTGCCGGGTCAGATGCTCGTCTCGAGCTCGATCCCCGACGAGCCGCCCCAGCGGCGGCAGGCCAAGAAGTGCCGGTGGGGGCCCGAGACGGAGGCCGGAATCCGCGTGCTGCTGGAGAAGGCCAACGAGGCAGCGGCGGCAGCGGGGAATGATGCCGACGGCGAGCACGCATCGAAGCGGCGGCGGTCGCGATGGGCGCCCGAGGAGAAGAAGGTGCTCCCCGGGCTGCCGGAGGTGGCGCTGCCCGCGGGGCTGGCGCACCTTGTGGACGTGAACCCTGAGGGGATCGAGCTGCAGAAGCGGCTGAACGCCATCAACCAGCAGCTGCAGCTGCTGGGCGCGGGGCAGTTCGTGGACAACACGCCCGTTGGGGAGCGGTCGCCGTCGCCGGTGCCGATTTACAACCAGGTGGGCTACCAAGAGAGAAAGAAACAGGCGTTGGAGAGGCCAAACCCCTCCTAAGCAAGTGTGTATGGGACTCTTTCCGTGCTTTGGAAAGATGAAATAGAGCCTCTGATGCGAAATGATGGGCACGCAACAACAACCAGGCGTGGGATGGGTTGAGATGTGTTCCGATCCCAGGCAACCACAGCGCGCACTGGAGCGCTCCCTTCCTGAAAAAGCTATTTGGACTTGTCCGCTTTGCGGTGTGTGTGGCTGTGGTGTTGTTGCTGCTCACCACAGTGAATTCGACCAACCGAATGTGGTGCCACCAGTGCATGCATAGACAACCAATTTATTTGGTTCGTCATGTCAGCGCCCAACAAAGAGGCAACACGTGAAGGGTGCGTGCTGGTACCAAAATGTATTCTGGAATCCCCAAAAGCCACAACATACGATGGAGCAACCCTGTCCTAGACAAGTGGCTGGCCTTTTCTGCTCCGCAGCGCTGTGACTTGATGCACTTTTGTGTGTGTCGCGGTTTGTGTGCAAGCACACTTTTGTGGTGCAACCGAGCCCAGTAGCAAGAACCTCGATGTCGAGCATGTGTGGTGGGCTGCAGATCAACCTGACAGAGTTTGCCTAAACCCTGAAAGCAGGTTCCACATGATGAAGTGCTGGATTCAAGTTGGAGTGATAGTGCAATGTCAAGCTTAACAAGGGGTAGCCTACTGGAAAGAGCTTAAAACAGACAGCCATAGGACCTAGAATACCTGAACCACCATATGTGTGAGTTAATTGTCCCAGATAGCATCAAGGAAAGGCCAAGAAATTTGCAGGGATTATCAGATGAGCTCCTTTCCACCTTGTGGGGGAAGGCTGTGTGTGCGTGGGTAGGGCTAGCTTTTGTTGTGGTTCCTTGTGTGGCGTTGTGTACCAGTGTCAGCGAACTTTGTGTAGTTTGAAAAGAAAACACTAATGCTGTTGCTTAGGAAGGTGTAACCATTATACAACAAGTTTCCAGCTGTATGTGTCGGGGCAGCTGCCTGTTAGTCATTGTTATTTGCTGCATTGTTTACCGATCGTGTTCTGAGTTTGTAAATCAGTTGTGCATTTGGGGAACAGTTCTTGGCCCTGTGCTTGGCAGGGAAGTTGTGTGGTGTCGTTTCCTCTGCAGGAACCAGATTCTTATTTTGGAAGCTTTGAAAGAAACGGATATGAACCATGTCAAAATTTGATGCAAGTGGTTGTGAAGTTCTCCTCTAAGGCTTATGGACAACCTCTGAGCACAACAGCAATAGTTCGCAAAACAGAGCAGCGTGGACAATAAGCAGGCAGGTGCTCAGGAGGCCCCCAGTGTGTGGGATTGGGCCTTAGTAAAGGCGCAGTGTTGTGAAACCCATATCCCCTCGTCTGTTGTGTGCAGGAGGGCCTTCGGATCAACACCCGGGAGCAGAGGGCAAAAGACAAATTGTTGAAGGAGCGCCAAGATGTGATACGAGACCTCATCGCAAAGAACCCAAACTACAGACCGCCTCCTGACTTCCGACCAGAGAAGAAGAGCAGGAAGATCTACATACCTGTACATGACCACCCTGGGTACAACTTCATAGGTCTGATCATAGGCCCGCGTGGAAACACACAGAAAAGGATGGAAAAGGAGACGGGTGCGAAAATCGCCATCCGTGGCAGGGGTTCTGTCAAGGAGGGGCGTGTCCGCAAGGATATGAAACCTGACCCATCCGAAGATGACGATCTGCACGTGTTGATCACTGCTGACACAGACGAGTCGCTGGAGAGGGCATCTGGGATGATCGAGAAACTGCTTGTCCCTGTTGAGGAGGACGTGAATGAGCACAAGCGGATGCAGCTGCGGGAGCTGGCCGAGCTGAATGGCACCCTACGTGATTACGAGGCATGGGATTTGAAGAAGGAGGAGGCCGGGGTGTACCAGTTGCCTGGGGCTGCCAAGGAGGCGGCTGAGAGGCAGTACCAGCGGGACATGAAGGCGCTGCACCCTGATGCAGAGGTGACTGGAATGGAAGACGAGTACAAGAGCTTCATGAAGGAGCTCGGGGGAGGAATCTTGCCGCCAGTGCCCATGGAGCGTGACCGCAGCACCTTGGAGGATCCCTGCAATCTGTACGTGGGCTACATACCCCACCACCTCACTGAGGACCAGCTGGAGGCGATGTTTGTGGAGTGCGGGGAAGTGCGGGACTGCCGCATCATAACGGACCGGCAGGCGGGGCGCAGCAAGGGGTTTGGTTTCGTGAGGATGGCCGATGAGGAGGGCGCTCGGAGGGCCATAAGGGAGCTGAACAACCAGCAGGTGGACAATCGCAGACTGATCGTGCGGGTGAAGTGCCATGGACCGCCCCCAGCTGGGCCCATGGTCCGGGAGGCGCCGCGGCGCCTTGGTGTGGATGGCTCCCTGAGGAAGGAGGTGATGCAGGGGCGCAGTGAGGGCGATGGACTGATTTCGGCTGGTGGCTCAGACAGCCTCCCTCCAGCTGCGACTCCGATGACCTCTGAGTGGGCAGCCAAGACGGGCTATCAGCCGTCGGCAGTGGTTCCCACGCCAATGGTCCCTGCTGCGGCCATGCGGCAGGACTGGATGGGGGTGTACCGAGAAGATGCCCTGCCGCCAGGGGTGGAGCCACGTGACAGAGAGGATGTGGGTGTGCCCGGCTTTGCGCCTCCGGCTCCGGTTGCTGCAACCCCAAGGCCGATGGTATCGGCCTGGGCCACCGCAGATGGCAACAGGACGTTTCCCCCCGGCACGGACTTTCACATGGTGAATGGAGTGCCGCAGATGGCGTTCCCCCCTGGGGAGTTGGACGACACAGTGCCACCTGGGATGGAGCCCGCGCCCCCTGGTGACGAGAGCTTCGAGGATGTGCCCCCACCGCCGCCCCCGCCTGGGGAGCCCTTTGTGGCCGACCCCTACAGCCAGCCTTACTACATGGACTACTCGGGCAGTGTTCCTGGGGTAGGGGAGGGGGCCCATGACATGGGAACGGCCTATGGACAGGACACGGAGCCAAGTGCTGCCGCTGCCATGGATGCGTGGGCAGCCGGGGAGCCTGCCGAAAATGGGGATGCTGCTACAGAGGCGATGGAGGAGGAAGAGAAGGCGCCTGTGGACATACAGCACGTGCCGCTGCCCGCTGAGGGCCCTGGCTCGCTGGCGGATTCCGAGGCGCGAAGGAAGGCGGCACAGGAAACGGGGCCAAAGGGCGGGTCTGGCCCCAGCGATCCCAGCCCCAGCGTGGGCACGACCCACGTGCACACCAGCCTGCCCTCCCAGCAGGAGGTGTTCATGAAGAGGCGGGCCCAGGGGGCCTCCGCTGCAGGCCTGCGGGACAGGGCCGGCCCCCGCTGGGAGCGGGAGGAGAAGAAGAAATCGCCATCGCCCGCTGCTGCAAAGATACCTGCGAGGCCGCCCTCGCCGCAGGTAGGAAATTGTCAGGTGTTAGCGCCTGTTGATGGTGGACATAATGCAGCTCATATTTTGGAATCCGGAAAGGACAAAAGGTGCCCATTGACTGCAAATGAACTGATTGCCTAGTGGGTTTGTGTTTGGAACACGAACGAAGTCGTTGCCCCGTTTCAGCACTGCCCTGCTGGCGTGCTGTCACCTGGGCATCACATTTGCTCAGGCTGACATAAGCGGCGCGAACTGGATCACCCGCTGTGCCAGGATTCCCCACCATGAAACCTCTGCTGGGAAAACGCCGGGCAAACGGGCAGAAAACGCAAGAAATGACACAACTAATGTGCAAACGTGTGTGCTCCACAGGTCTCCGAAGAAGGTGAAATCGCACTCGAGCCTGGGGAGCTGCAGGAGTACATCGAGGCCAGGAGAAAGAGCTCGAGGTCTCCCAGCCGCCGCGGCTACAGGTCGCCCGGCTCGCCCCGGGATGGCCGGTATGGCCGACGCGGCTACAGGAGATCGCCTTCGCCGATGGGGGGCAGGAGGGGCTGGGGTGGGGATGCGGATTGGGACCGCTCTGACAGGCATGGCAGAAGGCAGAGCCCGGACTACAGGTACAGGAGGGACAGGGGTGGCTGGGGTAGCCGGCGATGATCAGCAGCTGGGTGCGCCCCTGCAAGGCGGGGGAGGCATGGGAGCCGGGGGGGGAGGTGCTCTGGGATTGGTGGACTTATGGTTGGGGCTGGATGAACGCCTTGGCAGTGTACTTTATTTCGCCATCATCATTGTAAACTTGGGCACATGCACCGTAAAAATTTTGGGCGACGCTCCTCCGGCAAGACGTGGAAGAACACCCCCCAGAAGCGACGCCAACTCTGAGAAATGTGCTACGATGTACGGTCTGTTCACACGGCAAGGAAAAAATGACCGGCAGGCTGAATCGCCACTGGTGCGATGGGAGTTGTGGAGGGTGCGTGCGTTCTGACCACCAGCTGTCGGCGCGGTGTCTGACGATCCCTGCCATGTGACTGTTGCCATTTCCGGAGCAGATGCATCTCACAGGGCGGCTTCCCTGTTCCAAAGCCGGGCCGTTGTCAGTGCGAGTGCGCTGCCGGTCGCTGTGGTTGCTTGCTCATCATGCACTAATGCCTGGCTGTGGGATTTTCTCTTGCTGCACGTTCTGAACACATGTGGACGCGCAGGGCCCTGCAGATCTTGTGTCCTAGGCTTGGAGCGGATGCGTCAGCGAAGGGTGAAAAATGCAAATCTACTAGTCCTTTTCGCCTGGCCATTCAACCTTGGCCGCACGCCGCTGGGCCTGAAATGAACCTCCTTCCCGATGGTCAGTCAAATCCAAGCCAAACGTGCCGCAAACGTTGGCAGTTCACTGCACAAGCTTTTTGTGCATCGTGTTGGTAGGCCTGTTGGATGAAATAGAGGCAGAAGTGTGCAGAGCGTCGGCCCAAAGGCCTGACTTCCAAATACTCCTAGCTGGGCACTGTTCAAGGCCAAACCTCAAGCGTCGCGGCAACCCCAACTGCACGGGTGGTCAATCGTTCGGGCACGTTTCGGGCAATTTGCAAGTACGTCTATTTGATAATGTCGTGATCAGAAAATGCCAGACGTTGGGCCGATGAAGCGACTTCTGGGCCGGTATGGAGATGTTTGCAGCCACAGGTGAACAATTGGAAACATGCATATATGCAGGTAGCGCAGACAAGGGCAGGCAAATGTAGCATTGCAGGATCGTGTGGCGTTGACAGGTGACAGGTGCGTGCTGCTATTGCACTGCACTTCCGGACAGCGCGAGCAAACCTCCAGGTACGCGATTCTCCTGGTCACCCAGTGTGTCTCGCACAAGCAGTTTTTCCAGGAATTCGAAAGAGACACTGGAGGGAGTGCCCACAGTTCGAGAACCGATTCTTGGGGCCTTCATGCAGTTGCAAGTTGAAAATTGGGTTTCTGCCTGAAGGCCCATTTCCGGTCCTTGACATGGATTCTAATGATACACCCCCATCCGATGTCTGGCAGTGTGGTGGGGCCAGCTCTCACTATTCCCATCTACCAACACTTTAAACCTCCCTCCCACTGAACTGCCAGCTACAAAGAATCCCCCCCCTGTGTCCACTTGTGTTATGCATGAGGCCCACCAAACACATGAAATTCCATCCCACCATTGCAGATGTGGTGCACCCAAATCCATCTGCCTTGGATATGCGAGATGTGTTGCGGCACACGCCCACATGCAAGCGGCAGCTGTCCCAGCCCCTGGGGCAGTTTCTCTCGATTCTCTGGACAACAGCTCTTCAACTCCCGCAGACCTTTGGGTAGCATGCCTGCATGCTCAACAGTCTTCGGGAGACTGTCGCTGGCTGTGAAGCCTGGCGATGCTGAATGGAGGTTACAACCCTTTTGGATAGCACTGGTTTGGCTCCTTGGATCAAGCACCCCACAGGCGCTTGGCAAAATGGGGCCAAACTGTGGTAAATTTGTGGCATGTGCCATTCAGGCAGCATTGTTGCTCTCCACATCTCGGTTGTAGGGAGTGATGTCCACGTCCTCGAAGTTTCCATCTGCAGCAAAGATGGTTGACAGCAAAGCACGCCACGCTGAGATTTGAAAACTCTGGGAGGGATGCTTTGAGTGACATTTTCCAGTTGCTGGGCACCAGCAAATTGAGGCCAGAGAATGGAAAACTGAATCGAAATGGAACCAAAGGAAAACGCACTGAGAAAGCACAAAGACGTGCAAGCCCTTGCGCTCTACTATCAAGAATGGTGTTAGCCTGTGAATCCTGAATTGTGATGCCACATTTTTACCATTTTAGCTAATTACCTTCCTGCACATAGCACAGAGCAATGACACTCTCATCCTCGATGTCTAATTCTTCAAGCCTCTTGGCATCCTCCAGGGCTACCCATCCAATGTTCCTCTTCTTCATGAGCTGCTGGCACTCTGGGGCCTGACACAGCAGTGACAGAGTCCAGGATCAAACCACATGACGCTTTGGGCAGTTTGGCCCCCTTGATGCACACACTTTTGACATTCTTGTAGAGATCATCACTCGATTCTGACGGGTGGGCCGCCATTCTTTTTCCACAAGGGGCTACCTGGAGCTTCGTTGCTTCTTTGCTTTCCGGATACCAGCAGGTTTGTGCATCCAGCTTGAGCATTGGAACAGTTTCACTACCAACAATTTCTGCTGCTGTGGACAAGGATTGACATCGCCTGACAGGTGCAGAAGAGCATTTGTTTCACTGTATTGACAATGCAATCGGTGAGGATGCCTGGTGACAATCTGCGTATACAGGCACTATACCATTCTCACATTCTGAATTGTTTCCTTGCCTTCCATGTCACTGTGCACCCCGGAAGCACCAACATTGATTCCGCTGCCAGTAATGGCCACCAACCCTAGATAACCGGCACCCCCTCTCATTGCATCACACATTGTGAGCTTCTCTTTGTCTCCCCATCTTGGTTCTGGGTCGACAATCCTAAAGCAACATATGGGATGGGTGTCCACATCTTGGCAAACATGTTGAATCTGGCAGAGGATAGACTGAGGTCGCTGTGAAAGTAGTGAAACTCCATTACCATTTTGTGAACACCAAGCAGAAAGGATCTGATTGCTTTGATGCTGCCATTTATTGCCTTACTCAACAGTGTTGATCTTTCAAGTTTATGAAAGAGTTGCAACCATCGATGGTGGAGTGTGCTGCAGGCAGCGACTGCTGTCTCTTGTCATTCCTCACTTTTTCTGCTGGTGTTTGGTGTCTGGTGTCAGGACAATCTTGGTCTCATTTGGTGCATTAGTTTTGCAAACCGCGTTGGTATAAATTCGCTTCACAGATCTGCAAGCAAAGCTGCTGTCAGAATGCCTGGTCAAATTCCAATGCAATCGGATCAGCAGCCACAGCCACAACAGCTTCCTGTACTTTCCTGTCAGGTAGGAAAAAAGCCCCTCTCCACTGCTGGGATGGGGATGGCACCTGGACTTTTCAAATGCAACAATCTGGAAGCAGAAAACCAACAACCCCATTCCCTTATTGTGAAGAGCGTCTCAGCATCCTTAGTAATCGGAACAACCCACTGAACGGCGGCAATGACACAGGCACTAGTGTGAATAATTGAAGGTTTGCGATTCTGTGACAGCATGATAAGAGAACATAACACAGGTAGATGGGGCGGGGTAGTCTGGATACAGTGATGCAAGGATGCGATCGCCTGTGCAAACTATATGTTGATGGTGGCACACAAATGCAAACATGGTTGAGGCATCACTATGGGTGTTTGCTGAGGAAGTGGGTTTGTTCCAACTGTTCCCCACCCAATGTGCATGTTCAATTTCCAACTTTGCTACTCCGTACTGCCAACAAAGCCGATGCTGTCCGATGATCCGAACTCAGTGGACACGTGGGCCACGTTTAGCTGTCGCTTTCCCAGATGCTGCAACTGAAGCGTTCATTCATTCATTAGCATAACACTCCGAGAGGTGTGGAATCCTCTGGAGCATGGATGGGAATCTCAACAGCATTCTCATTCTGGGGGGGAGTGGCTGAGCGAAAGTGGGACAAACATGAGGACATACCATGGCTGGGGCATGACTTGTAAACTCACAACCTTTGTATCCAACAGGGATCCCAATTCTATTGGAAAATTCTCTCTCTCTCGCTCTTTGGGGAGGACGCCTAATATGCAAGGCAAGTTCTCCTTCCTCGTTGAGACACGAGTTCGCCCGCCTGTTCATCTGACGATCTGAACTCTGTGGAGACACGGGCTGTGGACAGCGCACAGCTTTTCACGCTGTTGCCATTGATGAGTGAGCGAAAATCCTTGCTGGCAACGTGAAAAAGCCGTTGCTACGGATGCGTTCATTCACCTGCTCGCAGTGCTCCTGCAGCTTCTGCTTCACCTCGAGCACCGTCAGCGACGGCTCCACGTCCAGGAAGTACGTCGTCTTCTGCCGCTTCACCCGCACGTACCTCGGCCCAGACGAAGCCTGCAATGGCACAATAGGCTCCGCGGTCTCGTCACCGATGTTTTAGCGCGGATGGCAAAGCCTGGCCGGGGATCGAACCGGGTGCCTCAGGATGGGATGTCCCACTGCTCTGCCAAGCCACCTAGCCAGGGGCAGGGAAGAGGGTAGTCCAACCCCTTAAGTACGCTTCCACCCAACAGCTGAGCGCAGGCGCCAGGGAATTGGCGGGACACGGTGCGCGAGGGCCACATACAAGGGGGGTTCAGGATTGAAAAGGAAACGAAACCAGGGCGAGCAGGGGGCTAGACCAGGGAGCAGAAGATATCCACAATTGGTGTTACGACAAAGGTGTGCATATCACCCCTGTGGTATGAACAAACACAGATGCAGCCGTAAACAGGGATGCGCAGAGCCTCCGCGGTTGCCGCGGCGACGGCACAGTGCCCGGGAACAACAACAGGATTCGCGCGTGCCGCATCGGCAATAAGCACTGCGCGCCGCACGGCCGACAGCAATCGCGCGGGGGAGCGAAACGGTGCGCTGGATGGCGATCGGCGGGGGGGCTGCACGGCGGGATGGATGCACAGGACGCAAGTGCAGGATGAGGGTGCGCCAGGGTGTGTGTGTGTGGTGCGCGGATAGACTGCGAACCCCAGATTCTCCGCGCCTTGCGCAATATTGCCGGGCGCGTGCGGAGCATCCTCACCATGGGTGCGCGCGGGCAGGGCGCCTTGCCGTCCGCTCAGCCTCTCGGGCCCGCTTCAGTGTCTTGAACAGCCTCTTTGAACCAAGGGCCCCCAGCCCCAGAAGGGTATTTTCTACACCGGTGGGGTGGCGAAAAAAAACGCAGTTTTCCCTCCCCGCCCATCCCTCCCGAACACGCTGCGGGGTCGCGAAACCGGCAGGAAGCTGATGCCAGACCCCGCCCCAAGTTTTGGCGGCACCCCCCCGTTCCCGCGCTCGGCCGCCCCTGCGCCCCCGTCGCCGCGGCAAGCTCGCGCGCATCCCCTCCCCCGCCCTACAACGAACCCCTTTTCGATCCCTCTCGGCCTCCCGGGGGTCGATCCCGGCGGTCGGGCTGCCGAGGCGCGATGTCGGACGTCCAGCTGGACGCCGACGCGTTCTGCTCGCGCCTCAAGCTCCTGTACGCGTCATGGAAGGTGGGGACGCGCAATCCGCGCGGGCGCGTCAAGATGCGACGCAATCAGTGGGTTGGCATCGCACGAGAACGCGCCGCTCGAGAATGAGCTGCGCCCTCTGCGGCTTTGCAGCCCGCGAGTGCCATCATTGGTAAAATGGAATGTAAAAAAATGCTGCGGGGACCTGTGCGGGGCCGTGTGTCTGTGTGCGTGCGGGTGTCAAGATGTGGCTCGAACAGCGAGTCTCCAGCACTCAAGAATACCCCACCGTTTGAGAATGTGTTGGGTCCCCTTCGGCAATGCAGGGCTGCAGGTCCCCTTGCCTGCAAATCACGACGAAACAGAGTGCTGCGGGGGCCGTGTGTGCCTATGCGTGTGCATGTGTGATCGTATTCGCGGTGTGAAGTGTAGCCGGGAACGACGCAGCGAGGATGGCAGGTTGGGGTGGGGTGGGGTCTGAAGGGGAGAGGTTTCTGGCGCAGGAGAGGCGGTTGGAGCTGTGGCGGGGTGCCACCAGCCTGGCGATCTTTGTGGGGGGGCGGCTGGAGAGCGTGATGTACATGAAGTCGCTGGCGCTGCACATGTGGCTGTTCGGATACGAGGTGCCGGGTGAGTCCGGGAGTGGGGAGAGGGCGGGCGGGGGGGAATGGGGTGCGGCTCTCCCAACGGAGATGATTGGTACAGCCTAGCGCGGAACGTCGCGTTGGGGTGTATGCTGCGTTTCGTGGGGCTGCCCCGTTTGATTCCTTTGTCAAGGCAGGGCACGGAATGAAGCAGGGGCGCTTTGGCCCCCAAACTGACGCAGCTGCCTGTTGGCCTCTGCCCCAACCAAGTGCAAACCCGCGTCATCACTTTCCTCTGCCCACCATCGCCACCCATGCCCCACGGCAGCAGCAAAACAGCAGCAGATAAGCACCTTTGTGCTAAAATTACCACCACAAAATAGCAACGAGAGGAGACGTTGCACATTGTAGGTGAAGATGGGCACACAAACATCCAAAGCACTTCTCCATTCCTCACCCTTAATTCGTCTTTCTCCGCGCCCCGGCCGACTGCAAGGCATATAAACGATGGCGAACAAAAGCAGCAACAGCGGCACTGTCCATACCGTCACTGTCCTCCACCCAAGCCACTTGTTTGCTCTGAAATGGGTATATGGTCATGAAAACATTGAGCTGCACCAGGATTGCACCACTTTGCCGATTCTGTCAAGTTTGACATCCTGCTGCCTGTGTGCTTGTCAGATGTAGCAATGGTGTTCACAGAGGCGGAGCTGCACATTCTGGCTACGCAGAAAAAGGGTGAGCTCACGATCTCAGCACAACAAGCAGCTGTTCTGACCATTGTTGCTCAAACTTTCTGTTCGCTAGGAAGGGGAGTGCTGCAGGAACTTGCAATTTTCTGGACAATGTCCCCCTTTTTGTCGTTGTTTCTCACTGTCCCTGGGGTAGAAGATCTATGTGTGCTCGTATTTCCAGGTATCAAATGGCACAGTGCGAAGGGTGCATCCCTAGTATTTCTTGAGCTTTTGACTGTGGGAAAGGTAGACAAACCTGGGCATAGGTGTTTGTGGCAATTCGACCCAGCGTTTGCATTGCCATCATCCCTTGGACAAGAACAGGGCCTGAAAGCAAGTAAAGCAAACTTTTTCTATCCCTGGTATTGGAAATCGGCTGTATTGCCAGTTGATGTATCAGAGCAAAGCCATGTACTTGCAATACCGACAGTACAGTCATTCTACTTACGATGTTGTCCACTTCCGAATCCAAGCTATCTGCTGGTTCTCCGCTGAATTATAGCTCCTGGCACCACAAACTTGCACAAGAGAAGCTTGAAGCCCATCTGACTACTGTCCCATGTTGCCTTCAACAGTCCAACTCTTCCAAAAACTAGCCAACCCCTGCACGGAGCGGGTGGGAGTGAAGATGGTCTTCCATACAAAGCCCAAGGGTGAGGACGGCTCTGCACAGGTGGCTGACCTGATGGCAGCTATCAAGGCGTGTGAGCCCTCCGTGGTGGGCTGCCTGCCTAAGGAGCAGCACGAGGGCAAGCTTGCAGAACGGTGGGCAAGGGTGGCAGTCTGTTCAACAACATTTGCTCAAGCATGACAAAAACTGCCTGTGCACCTGTGGGCGATGACAGGTGTAATTCCATCACAGTCACATGTCACAGCCTGTTTGACAGCCGTTTGCTGGTGAGGAGATCGATTTGGGACATTCTGTAGGCAACAATGTCTCACATCGCTGTGCAGGCAGAAGGACTGTGCATTTTCACCTTGGGATGAATGTTGTCAAGGGATTTTCACAGGGTGTAGTGGTTTGCTCCACATGGTCACAGACAATCCGGTTGACAGACCAATTTGTTGCAAACTAACTTTGTTTGTTGGGGCATTCATGTCTGCCACCCATTGTGAGGTGCTTGGAGGCCATGATAACAATTGATGCTCCTTGAAGGTCTGACTCAGCAGAGACTGTTGCTGTAGTGGATTCGGTCACTCATTCAAATTCGTTCAATATCATTTGTCAATGTTTTTATCATTTTCCTGGATTCCAGTAATAGGGACAATGTACCAACATGGGCTGCGAAGCTCAACTCCCACAGAAGGAATGTAAGCAGACAGCACCGTGGCATGCGAGGTCCACAGGACTGAATGTTTGCAGTTGATGTACTTGGCAATGACAGAGTGCTTCGGTTGATGGTGTTCTGCCACTGCACACATTCGGGAAACAAACAGCCACATAGGCTGGCAGAGGGCATCGATGATGTGTCTGTTGCGAATGCACAAGGCCATGCTACATAGCCACATAGATGGCTTTTGGATACCATAGAGATGTTGGTCGAATGGCAAGCATTGACATCTGGACATGGACAACATTGGTTGTCATTGCATAGGCCAGTGCATAGGTCATTGCATAAGCGTAGCAATTTTAATTGCCAGTACACTTGAATGAACAGCAACCAAATTGGCATCCCAGGTGGGCAGAGGCCTTTGGTGAAGTGAAGGAGAATGCTGTGGACGTGTCCGCGGGCCTGGGGGCCCTGATGGCGCTGAAGGACGATGAGGAGGTTAAAAAGGTGAAGAAGGCAGCATTCCTCGCAGCCAAGGTGATGAAGGACTTTGTGGTGCCCAAGGTGAGTGGGATAGAATTGATCTGTATTAGTTAGTTTGTTGACTGAACTGGTGCATGTTTTCGCAGTTATTGATTGAATTGACAGATGACTAAATTGTTGCTGAATGCTGTGTGTTACATGTGCATGGAGCAGCAAAGTCACGTCATGCATTAACTTTTGTCTCAGCAAATGTATCAACAGACCAGTTTGTGCACAAGCATGTCCAGGAGAACTGACTGCGGCAATGCCTTGTATGCCTATGTGTATTGTGCCAATAGACTTCGAAACACCATGATGCAGTGGCCGTTCGCACTGGCCAATACATTGATTTAGTCAGACTGAGTCAGATTGATTTAGTCATCCTTGTAGACAATGCCACCAGCACACAGGTATGCAACCAGCCACCAAACAATTAATTCCTCTTTGCTAGTTGTTAACCTGATAAGCTATTATTTTGCACATGGCAATCATTTGCAGACTTGGTTCATTGCTGCAAAGCACCATCGTTACTGGCGACTGAGGAAAGGGAGCAACAGAAACAGGCAATACTCTTTCAACAAGGGCAACAACTCGCATAGAAAGGAACTGGGGCACTGTGACACAATAGTAATTCTGAGAGTGTGGAATGGATCCACTTTATATACTTCCGGGATACATCGCGCAGGCAATACCCATCAGCACTCACATTGCAGTTCCTGTGGGAAGAAAGCACAACAAGGTGTTGATTGTTGGTGACTTTGAAAATGGATACATCACAGCACCAGCAAGGAACTCAGCTTGAGAGCCCACAGAGAGTGCGGTGGGAAAGCACTGATGTTTCCACAACTTCTGTGCAAGGACTCGATGGTCATTTTGCCACTAATATTGAGACCATGAACAGCTTGCACAGCAAATATCATGGCACATTATGCATCAGCACATACCAAATACCAACCCAGTAATTGCTGCAAGAATACTTCAGAAAGATGCTTTTGTACCCAGGTCAATGAGCTTGCACTCAATGCACAAAAATGTGAATTTGGCCACATTTCTGCATACTTGCTGGTGGCAAACAATCAGTCTCAACAGTCTCTATGAAGATGGGCCCGAACGCTGATGGTCCACAACGATCTGTGCCCAAGGTCGAAGGCATCATCAATGAGGAGAAGTCTGTGAAGCACTCCAAGCTGCAGGAGCGCACAGAGGAGGTCATCCAGGAGCCCCAGAAGGCAGGCATCAAACTACGAGCGGAGAACTGTGACATCGCCTTCACGCCCACCTTTCAGAGCGGCGGCAAATACAGCCTGCGCCTAGGGGAGCCTTCCAACAGCGACATACTCAAGGACGACGTCATACTCATCGCTCTGGGCACGAAGTACAGCAACTACCCAGCCCACATTGCTAGGTGCGATGATGTGTTCCCCTGCCCCTCAGCTGAATATAATGCACAAGACCATGCCACCAACTTGATGGTGATCTGGGCGCAAACTGCTCAGACTGCCAAAGCTACATTGCATCTGTCGACCTGCGCGATCCAGAGATTCTGACAGCCTCAGTCCCAATTTATGCTGGAATGCCGCCGAACCCTGCAGACCAGCCCCAAAGGACCAGAATCCTCATCCCAGAAGTTCCTTTCCTTGCTTCACCTTCCAGACTAGAAACCACCAAATACTGGGGCCTTTGACACCACAACGGCAGCTCTCTAGGCTCCAGACCCCTGGACCACCTGCCCACATGCATTTGCCCTTTGATGCATATGGAGATCATATTTCGGACAGTTTGCTTGCAGACTTGTGCCTGCCTTCGCCTTGCAGGTGAATGTGCTGTCTGTCACCACATAGAAAATGTGCAGAGTGTGACAAATGCAGTCAAAGGATTTCGACACTCAACGCCCAGTCCCCAACACACCAGAGCCCATGTTCCCAGGTGCTTCCTGATCGACCCCAGCAAGTCCATGGAGGAAGAGTATGCAGCGCTGCTGGCTGCCCAGGATGCGGCCGTGGCCTCTCTCAAGGAAGGGGTCGAGCTCAAGGCGGCAAAGGCGGCGGCCGTGAGGGTGCTGCAGGAGAAGGGCCAAGGGCACCTTGTGGCCAAGCTGCAGAAGAACGTAGGCTTCGGCATGGGCCTGGAGCTGCGGGACTCGGCGCTGGTGCTGCACGACAGCAACGAAGCGGTGGCCAAGCCTGGGATGGTGTTCAGTGTTCATGTATGCTGCTTTTTGTAGTTGTGCCGTGATTGATTGCGCCATGGAGCTTGATTATGTGCCGCCACTGTGTTGAAAATTCATTGTTCGAAAATGACTGTACATGGCCACAGAACATTTGAAGCTACGAAGAGTAGATGATATTCACCATTCTTGATGCAAGAAAGGAGGTACAGGGATAAGGTTGCCTTGAGTGCAGTGTGATTGTTTGCACCATGGGGTTCAGTGTCGAATCATCAATGCATTTGCCAGAAACGATGGAACATGTCCATCATGAGCTGTGACGGCTGTCCGCTGGGACTGTTGGGAAAGTTACACAGGCACCATGTTGAGATTCGTGGGGCCCACAGGTGGCGGTGTCGAAGCTGGAGTGGCCGGACGCACCCAATGGCCGGTCCAAGAACTATGCACTGCAGATCGGGGACACCGTAGTAGTACAGGCAGGCGGCAAGCCACCAGAGGTCCTCACAGGCGCCTGCTCCAAGACCTGGAGCGATGTGGCATACTATTTAAAGGTGTAGTGAAGTTGTGTAGCAGGACACTTGAAAGCGTGGGCACGCTTGTCCAGTTCGCCCAGATTTGCAGTTCTGCATAACAATGTTTTGTTTCTGAACACACATTTTCATATTTCCTTTCCCTGTATTTGCCATTTCAGGGTTGTCCATTTAAAATTTGACCCGTTGTTCACTTGAGATATTGTTGTGGGTCGATTTGTGGCTTTCGGCCTTGTATTTCAAGGTGTGGTGGTGTCATGCGGGTAAAGGAACGATAGATTTGGGTTGAAATGACTTTGGCGCCACTGGCTCTTGCTGAAGCCTGCAACAGTTTTGGTGCTGCAGCATATTGTTTGACAGAAATATTTGCCAGTTCCAGCAAAGTGAGACCTGGTGTTGTCCAAAGCTGACAAAGCTCTATCCCTCCTGTTCCATCATGCACTACAGCAGGGAGCTCCGGGACATACAAGGGCAGAGCAGCAAGCGACTCAGTTGGAATAGATTAGCGCTTCCAATGAGAAAGATTAGTGTCCAACCAATATCTCCAACATGTGAGAATTGCCCAAACGGAAATGACAAAAAAATACACCACAGAAACTCGAACAAGACAGGATAGGAAAGTCCTGAAACAGATAGCTAGGGTCGATTCAGCAAAACAGTATTGACACAGATCAGAATCCAATCTTTTGCACTGTGCCACAGGATGATGAAGAAGAGGGTGAGGAGGATGCTCTGGCACCCTCTCCGCCGGCTATCCTGGAAGAGGGCTCCCGACGCAGGACTCGAACAGAAGACCCTGGCTATGGCAGCAAGGAGGCACAACGGAAAGAAATACAGGACTCCCTGTTGGCCATTAAGAATAGGTGAGCTGACCGGGCTGCCGTGCCTTGCAAACGGTTTGTGACACTGCCAGATTGCTGGATTGTCTGTTTGAGGGTTTGTGAACAACCCTTCCAGAACAAACACTGTGACAGCCATCACATAGAGTTGGAAGGAACCGCTTGACTGCATGTTACACATGTGGTGAAGGTTGTGCCGTTCACAGTTGCACACACAACCCCACTCCCCCTGAGTGTGTCGCTTCACTTTCGTTTGCTCTATCCTCTGGTTGCATACCTGTCCTGTAGCATTGTTGTTGCAATGGCTTTTGTGGCATAGACAGTTCACCCAAGTTCAACTGGTCGGGAGGGAGGAAGCCGTGTTTAACACACATTCGTTATCACGAATTCAATGTTCCCCGCTCGATTTCAAGCTGACCTCTGCTGCACTCTGAAATTGTGCACCTTGGAAAAGGGACTCAGTTCCCATCGGTGTGCATTGTGGAAATCTTTGTTTTCTCAGCTTGGAAATCTTTCTGTCAATTGTCTGTTCATTTTTGCTCCCTTTTTTTACCTTTCCTTTTCCATTGACTTTTGGAGTTACCCAATTTCACTACCATTTCTGGCTCTATGAAAGCCCTTGCTTTCTACTTTGTTTGTTCTTATTGTCTGGAAATCCTTGTAATTGTGTTCCTTTTTACTGGAAATCTTCATTTTTTTGCTTTATCTCACAGGTGCTTTCCCTTTTGGCAATACAGTGCATTCAAAGCCTACTCAAACATCCCAATTGCTTTGCCCTTGGCCTCAAACTGAATTCGCTTCAAGATTAGCAATGAGCTGGAGTTGATGAAACGAATCTTTGGCTGTCCCATGCAGAGAGACGTATCAAAGGCTGACGGCTGGAAAAGATGGACCAGCGGAGGGCGCCAGCACAAGTGGCCGCAGGGTGTCTGAGATCCAGGCCTACAGGAGCCCAGCGGCACTGCCACATGCGCGGGACCTGGCAGTCATGGTTGACCAGCCTAACGAGTCTGTGCTGCTGCCTATACTGGGCGTCATGGTGCCCTTCCACATATTGACGATCAAGAACATCAGCAGCCACACGGTGAGTTGTTGATTTGGATCAGCAGAGCTAACGAACCACAGCAACTTGCTGTGATTTCTGATCCGCTCACTGCCTTCCCCAGAATTGCTTATCCTCACATCATTTAGATTTGGCTTTCACTGTTGTCGCATACACTCTTCTTTGACATGCCGCAAGGCCAGCCCTTTCCCCGTGTGCCATGTGCTCTGTGACGTTTGGCACTGGCACAGGAAAGAAGGGTGCACAGTCCGATGGATGCCCTCCGGGGATCTCAGACACCTCCAGATCTCGCTCCCTCGGTTGTATTTAGTTATACCTGGCGCAAAAACAGTCACTGATCTGCTTGCATATGTGGAGCATCACGAACTTCTTTTCTCCATCCCTTACTTGTAGATCTCTGGGAATGAAGTAAGTCTGCAGCCTGAAAACAATGCCCCAGTTTGGGTCCAGGGCTATCCCTGCCTGAGTGGGGTTCTGGCTGGCTGCTGCAAGCACCTCTTGTCACGGGAGGCATGAGCTGGCATCCTTTGTTTTAGCTTGTATATCACCTGATTTTCATCCCCCTGTGCAGTTTCATGGTGAATGATAAGTGTACTTGGGAACTTTGTGTGTCACGTTGTTTTGAAGCTTGTGGTGGACAGGCTGTGTCCACCAGACAACAACCCTTAGGATAGGAGCTGCAGGAACCAATACCTCCTTCGATCACTTGAGCTGCGAAAGGGTCTTGGTGCCATGTCCTGTTGATTTGAAATGCATAGTTTTGTACTGTGGCATTGCTCGATGATTTTTGTCTCCACTCTTGCAATCGTTTCAGTTTACCATGTTTAGGTTCGTTTGAAAGACTTGGAATCCCACGCATACAAGAAACTATTTTTCCAGAATGCTTTGGTGTCTGGTGTGGTTTAGTGCGAACGGGATTGGGTTGTGAGGTTGATGAAAAACTAGGAGAAGAATCGTTTCCTGGCTGCAGGATGGGGACCATGCCTACGTACGCATCAACTTTAACTTTGGAGGGAACTATGAGCCTGCCATGAAGATGCCGCACAGCATCTTCCTCAAGGAGTTGTCCTTTCGGTCATCCGATGTTAGGCATGCATCCAAAGTTGTCCAGGAAATGAAGGTGCTTAGAAGCACCATAGTGCAACGGGAGAAGGAACGAGCAGAAAGGGCGACGCTTGTGGAGCAGGAGAAGCTTATCAAGACCAAGGTGACAATTGCATTCTTCAGCAGGAAAATCTTGCATTGGATGCAGAAGGTAGCGAATTAACAGTGCAGACAAGGACGAAGCTTGTGAGATATGGTTTGATTTGATATCAGATTTTTATGTGTTGATGCTGTAAATTGTTCAAAATGACATTAATGTAAGGACATTGTTGAAGTACCATATTCATCTGTGGACTGAAAGCATCCAATACTGTGCTAGAGACGAAGGTTGGGAGCCAGCTGCGTCATGTACTGCCAGTTTGCAGGCCGTGCATGACAGTCGACAAGGAAACGATTCCAAAGGAATCTGCCACTATCTCAAGAGGTGCATCTTTCAATGCCTGGAGACACCTCGTTGGAACTGAAGAAATTTGTGGATGCGCATTTATCTGCCCATCCTGAGCCTCGCAGAGTGCCTCTGTGCCCCAAACCAGAAGGAAGGGAACTATGAAGATGCGCGTGAGCTGATGTGGCAGTTGCTTGTTTTGGTGCAGCGCGTCATACGCCTGTCAGACCTGTGGATTCGGCCCAACTTTGGAGGCAGGGGCAGGAAGGCCACAGGCACCCTGGAGGCCCACCAGAATGGTTTCCGGTACAGCAATTTTAAGGGCGAGCAGCTGGACATAATGTACAGGTCAGTTCAAGCCTGGGGTGGCCTTGGTGCTGGGTGGGCCCTGAATATGTTGAGCAGCATGTTTTCTCGGCAACAGATTGAAGCGACAGGTTTTTAAAGTTGTGGCTGAACTTCAATGGTTGAATGTTTGTCTTCTGCAGCTTTTTGCAGATCCTGGTATGCTCAATGCATTAAGCACTAGGAGAATTTTTTGATTGCATAGTATTGTTGCAATTATTGCAGTTGATTGTGCATCCTTGGGTTGTGCATCCTCAGAGTCCTTTTGTGTACAGGAACATCCGCTTTGCATTCTTCCAGCCTGCGGAGAACGAGATGATAACTCTGGTGCATTTCCACCTTCACAACCCCATTATGGTTGGCAAGAAGAAGACAAAGGACGTGCAGTTCTACACAGAGGTGATGGATGTTGTGCAGACGCTGGACGGCAACCGCCGATCCATGTATGACCCAGATGAGATTGAAGAAGAGCAGAGGGAGAGGGACAGATGCATAAAGGTGTGTGGCTCTTGCCAGTAAAAATGAAGCTAAAAGACGGTTTTGATTGGTGCTGCATGGACACAATTTGTTCTGAGGAAAAACTGTTGGAAGTGAGCACATTTAAAGTATTGAAAGTATGTCAAAGCTGAATTAGTATTCTTGTGCCAGCGTGGAGTAAATGCTTTGTACCTGTTGCTTGTGGTGGAACTTTTCAGAGGTGAAAATGGTCTCTACAACAGATACGAAACGCACCTGTTTACAGTGGGATACCTACTGAGCAGAGGTTTGGTGATCCTGGTTGCTATGCAGCAAGAATGAAGTAGAAGTGTGTGTAGTTGTCTTCAGACCTGCATACCTTCAAGTTTGGTATCGCTTGGTGCAATCCTTCTATTTGTATCAGAAATGTTTTTTTGGGTGTGTGTGTTTGGTTTCTTTCGTGTTTACCATGGTACTCTCTGTACGTTGCGAAGCTCTTGTGGATGGATTTGTTGCGTATTGTTGCGCGTACTAAAATGTGGCCATGAAGAGGAATTGCTGCACAAATGCTCATCCTTGATCTTCGGATGCATTCACCTTTGACTCTATTCATACTGGAGGGTATATGAACTGTTTGTGGAACAAAGCACTGTCGATGATAATATCCTAAACATCGGCTTCAAGGTGTGATAGCAGTGTGCTTTGTCATTATTTGGCGACTTCCACCAAACGATTACGCAACTTGAGTGGCGCACTAAGCCTTTCACCATCAATTTTCTCCAGGTCAACAGAGAGTTCCAGACCTTTGTGAAGCGAGTCCAGGAGAGCTGGGAGCAAAACTACCAGTAAGCCAAATGTGTCACAGTTCTCGCTTTCAATGCTCAAGTTCAGCCAATTGTAGGATCTGCTGACCCCCAACTCAGGAGAGCCCATTCTTTGGTGTTCGCCACGTGTATCATCCATACATGCTTTGATGTTGGCCTTTGATGTTGAGCAGCAGATGCACAAGGCTTTGGTTCACTGACACACACCTGAGTGTGCATATCGCTGCTGCCAGTCCGAATCCATACTGATGCCTTTGTCCAGTGCTAGCAAAACTGCAAGCACATCCCGAGCATGGAATACCTCTGCCTAAATGGCAGCAGCTGTTGTCCATCGGAATTCAAAGGGAAAATGGAAAGAATGTGCAGACACCTGCTGTGAAGCAAAAAAGTCGACAAGACAAAACAGCCCAATATAGGCCAACTGGTAAAGGGACAGTGCCTGCAATGTTTTGTACATGCGATCACCGCAGATTTTACTCTTCAAGCTCCTTGAGTGTGGCTTGACTGTTGTTGGTGATGAGACCCATCAGCCATGCACAGAATGCCGCAGTAATGCCCACTTGAACCCCTTGCAGAAACAGCAGAAAAGGTATACCCCAACCGAAGTGTACTGAAATGCACAATGCAGTGCACTGCCAATGTCTCCATGGTGCTTGAGTGAACAGCAGCCTTGACAATGACCATGGCAGGCCAAGCAACAGGATTTAAATGCTCCTGTACCCTTTGTTGCCTTCAGGCAAAAAGGCTTTGCTTGACATGTTCCAGGCACGCATGCCAATCGATTGTATTGACATGCAGCACAGTGCACCACAAGGAGATCATGTGGTCTCTAGCACTTGTGACCCAGCTCCATGCCCTGGCTTGAAGATTGTGTTCGTGTGCCTGGTGTTCAGTGACCTGCACCTTGAGTTCGACATCCCGTTCCGTGACCTTGGCTTCAACGGTGTGCCACACAAGTCCACGGCCTTCCTGATGCCCACCGTGAACTGCCTTGTGGAATTGATCGAGATGCCCTTCACGGTCATCGCCCTTGAGGACATCGAGATCGTCAACCTTGAGCGTGTGGGATTCAACCTCAAGAACTTTGACATGGCCATCGTCTTCAAGGTGCCAGCAATGCCTTTCACATCATCTCTATTGTTAGAACCTACTGGGGTGCAACTGGCGTTTCGAATTGAATGAACCATACTGCTCTGCCCTGTATTGAATTGCAGCTGCAAAGCACCTCATGACAAGCTACTATGAGGTGCTTGAATTTTGTACCAGTTCCTGTGGGAATGGCTCCTTCCAAGGTACAAAGCTTGCTTGTGGACTGTCGCTGCAGCTTGTGTTGCTGCAACATGGATGATTTCTTTTTCGCGTTACCAACAATTGCTTGGAGTCCTTAAAGTTACTGACTGTCCAGGTTAAGACATCCCAATGTCCTTTTTGCTGGGGCACCCACAGAGCAACTGTGTGCGTCAGATGATTTGCTTTCAGCTCGATGCTACAGGAACAAAGCCCTTTTTGCATCCAAAGGGTGATGATGATCACAGCAATGTCCACCCGGTATTCGCACAGAGTCTGCATTGTTCGCGGTGCATTGCACACTGCCCATGTGCATGGAGCAAAACACGAGATAAGAGCATTAGGCCACTGCAGGAGTTGACATTGCATCCTTTGACCCCTTGCTTCCCAGGATTTCTCACGGGAGGTGTTTCACATCGATGCGATCCCCTCTCAGTCACTGGACACCATAAAGGAGTGGCTGACCTCCGTGGAGAAGAAGTACTATGAGAGCAAGATGAACCTGGCGTGGAAGCCCATCCTCAAGGACATCATGGAGGACCCCCAGGGTTTCTTTGACAATGGAGGCTGGAATTTCCTGGACATCGACGTGAGTGGCATCATCGCAGGCGCCATCATTGAGCTGTCCATTTTGTGTGCTGTCGATGGGTTGGCAACTGTAGAATTGCTGAAAATAGTGTGCTGGCATTGTGGCAGACACGAGTGGCCAGAATTTCTGTTGCTGCCACAGCTACATCATTTCACGCATGGTCAATTTGTGTTGCTGTTATGTTCGTTGTGTGAAAACGTGTGGCTGCCATGTGCCATGAATGGCAAGTTTTGATGAGTGGCGCATATTTGTCATTACCACCATTCCTGAAAAATGTAATGGTCTGCAGAGCTTTCCCCAATCAGGTGATGCTGAGAACATAAAAATTGCCTGGCCAGCTGTCATTTGTGCACTGAATGTCAGAAATCCCCAAATGCAGCAGGAATCGCTTCTCAGAAGTCAACATTATTAGAGCGCATAGTTTGTGTGTATCTATGACTGATCCAGCACTCTGTTTCTACAAATACGTAAATGCTGATCCAACCAGTGCAGGGTGGAACACCTGCTCCCAAAGGTGTGGCACAGCTGCCATGAAAATCTTTTTATCACATCATGTACAGCATGAAATGGAGCTTCGACGTTTTGAAGTAGACTGGGCGCACCCGCACAGTAGCCATGCTTGTGTGGGGCAATTTCATTTGACACTTGGCCATTTCTTGTTTCTCTAATCGCTCTTTTGCGTCAGATCTTGCAATTCTGTATGGCACTGCCTTAAGTTCTATGCCTTCAGATCCATTTGTTGTCTGGATGCTTGGTCCAAGCCGCCCTTTTGATATTTGCAGGCAAGCGACAGCGACGAGCATGAGAGCGACGCGGCCTCCGAGTTCCAGCCCGACGGTGACGAGGAGGAAGCCTCTGCTGACTATGACAGCAGCGAGACAGAAGCTTCGCTGGTGGACAGCGATGAGGTGGTGACGGAGGACTCAGACGACTCGGATGGTGGGGGTGAGGAGGCAGAGGGGCTCACCTGGGAGGAGCTGGAAGAAGAGGCAAAGAGGTGACACTCTTTCAGTATATTTGATGCGAGGCTTACCACTCAATGGCACCTGGTGAAGCCATCATTTGCCGAAATGGCATTAGGCAAGCAGTGCTTGACGTTGGCATAGTTCAGTTTGATCATTTGTTGTACTCTTTCCTTTGTTCAAGTTTGCCTCCATTGCCTGAGTTTGGTTTTGATTCACTCGGTTCACTCCAGCACTGCAGAATATTCAGCTGTGTTCCTTTTGTGTGATGGGGGCAAGGAACTGGATGCAAGCAAACACTGCATGGTGCCCCAACGGGCATCATTGGTCAACCCAGTGACAGATTTTTATTTTTTGTACCCAACATCCCACTGCGCAACATCTAGAAGTTTCCAAGCTTAGTTTTGGACTTTGTTTTCTGTTTTGATGTCTGGGATCGAAACCTTGAAATCGCTTGTTCTGCTTGTGTTCGCAGGCAAGACAGGCAGAAGGGCGAGTTTTCTGACAGCGAAGATGACGCCAAGAAGAAGAGGAAGAAGTCATCTGCGGGGGGCAACGTTGCCAAGCGACCAAGAAAATAAATTATATACAACATGACTGGGAGAGGCCGAGCGGGAGTTGAAAATTGCCACAGCAGAACGGCAGCACAGATTCGCATTGTTTACAGTATCCAAAACATGACGGATCGCTGCCATGTCGCCCGTTGTGGAACGTTAGTTGACGGACAACAAAAAGGGCCGTTTTGGATTCTTTCGGGCCATTTTGGCGGCCGTCAAGGACGCTAATAGATACAAATGCAGGTGGAGAGTCTCCGCTGGAGACGCCTTGGGCCTGGAGGTCAGTGAGTGAGTGGCTGCTGGCGTGCCCTCGGGATGAGTTGAATGTGGGACTCAAGAGCGATGTAGCATCTGATTCAAGAGCGATGTGAGACAATCCATTTGATTGCATTTGTCGAAAGCACCATCATTCATTCGCCCAGCATGGTTGTCGCGTGCCGCTCCCCCTTTGGATTCGATTTTGAGACAAAGCGGCCCGAAATCAACATAGTGTGATCCCCTATCTTCAAAAGAGAGATCGACTACCCCAATGCAGATGGTCCATCCTCACTCTGCAAATGCCATGCCAGATCCTACCGGCAGATCCTACCGTCGATGTACATATCAGGAGTTGGGGCTCAAAACCAAGCTCACGTCGAGTGCGCCAAAATCACCACTGGTTTGGATTGAATCAATTTGATTTGGTTTTGATTGAGGTTGGATTGAATCAATTTGATTCATTGCTATCCCTTGAACAATACACAACGAAAAGACAAAATCAGGAGTGGTGGCCAGAGGATGGTTTCGAGCAGATTCCGCAGAAAAAAAGGACCATAGCTCGCAGCCAAAATTGGGATGTCGACAAGCATCCCGTGGTGTTGTGAGTGGAGGGCAAGAGACACCTGGATCAGTGCAAGAGCCTGTACGTGACAAAAGAACAATGGTCTGGAACGCTGCGTATGCTGACAACAACCAAACAAGAAGTGCAATTTTGGGTCTAGGACTTTCAATTGTTAAAAGGAAAAGCCTTCTGGAGACACGATTCAGCAGTGTGAAAGAAATGGCTTACACGATCCAAAAGGCATAATAAGTTAGAACTAATGCGTGCACAACGCACGAATGGCATGCAAATAGCAAAACATTCAGGAGCCACCATCACAGCTTGGAAACATGTTTCCACCAATCCCCCCACACTTGTTGGATGCATACCCTCCCAGAAATGGCTGTCAAAGCTGTTGACAATTTGCACCCCGGAAATCAGCCGTGCCCACGAGTGTGAGACTATTCACGCATTGTAAGCAAGAACTACGGGTCAGGCATCAAAGCACTGCGATAGTGTATTCCAGAATAGAGATAAATCAGCATATAATTAGGAGGAATCCTACATTACTTTGGCAAAGCAGAAAGCAGTACATCATGCAAAGAACAGCATGGATTCAGACACATAAAATACAAGTAAATGCAAGTATGGAAAACAAGGAAACAAACGCCAAACATCATGGGACGTGAGTTGCAATTCGGCAAAGCCACAAGCAATATGATGAATAGCCTCAAATAATTTTAGCTACTTGTGCACAAACCACGTCAATTTACTCCTTGCATGCCTGTTGAATTTGTTGTGCTTGATAACTAATTCTCAATGGTCAAAGAGGGGTAAAAGATATCCGCAACCGTTCGCAACATCTTAGGGAACTCAGAATACCAGGACTGCAATTATGTACAACAATTGCGCAAACGCTCCCACAACCGACAGCAACAATGTGTCTCGGACTTAAGATTTCTGAACAACGTGCATGTTTCCCTTCGTAGTCTGCAATGCATATCTCTTTGTGGAGGAGACCCCATGGCCAGATATGCCTGGGTTTCGGCATATCTATCCAAAGTGCCATTTTGCGATGCTTCCTGCATGATAACCCAACAAAATTGCCCCCTGCGGTTGCTGCGCCTTGATCTTCCAGCTGTAAAAGCAGTACCAATGATGGTGAATATGATTCTAGGAAGCAAGCAGTAAATTGGGGCATGAATGGAGAAAACAAACCGAATGCGCCACCACGCAGCAGGTTCGAATGCACAGTTCTCGTGTCCAGTCCACTGTTTGAAGACTACGTCAATGCCACCGTGCTTTTGCCATTGGAAACGCGCCAACAACTGTACGCTTCAGTGTCTCGTGGTGCTGACGCATCAACACATCATGCACCACAGTGAGGAATCAACATCCAGCATGCCCCATGCGAAACAGTAGAACGCCCATCAGTGATTCCAATTCATCAGGCTGTGGACAATCGAAATATACTTTTGCAGAGGCTTGAGCTCCGGTGGCATCCAAGAGATTGGGATATTGAAACCCAGAGGATGTTGTACACAGCTGTTTGCAAACGACATTTGCTTGCATTTCACCAAGACCCTTCTGCATTGAGACGGGCTTGGACATTGTGTCTAGGATCGAAATTGCAACAATAGGAGCACGACCGGCCCCCCTGATTCCCATACACACCCACTTCCCTGACGGTGACGGAGAATCGATGCGTACATTGCAGTGATTAATATCATGAATGCATGGATGCACGGATGCATACAAATAGGTGGCTTGCCGGATTGGCAGCCCCAGTGCAGAACGGGTTGCCCAGTGCGCCGTTTCTGCCACAGCCGACCTGCGAGCTCGCGGCCACCATGGCCCGAGCATCAGCGGCCTTCGGCTCCAGCGCCCCCCGGTTCCCCAGGGAACCCGGCTGGGCGTTGAAACTGAGGCAAGGGCGCGCAAAGGCGCAAATGCCAAAGAAGAGCGGAGGAAAGGTAGGTTATACGGTAAGCAATGAAACGGATGGCTGTTGCAGTAGGGGTGCGCAGCACGCGCAATACAGTTCTGCGTGTGAGCGGTTTCAGCAGGGCTGCCTTGTGTTGGGCATTTGTGGTCACGGCGACGCTCCCTCTGATTGACCAGTCTTGACTGCAGTGGCGACAAATTGCATCGCTTGCAGCTCTGTATCTTCTCTTTGATTTTGATAAACATTTCTGTTTCTATAGGCGCTAGTCCCCATCAAGGCGGACCTGCCTTCTCTCCCGACGCGCATCCCCATCGAGGCGCCCATGGCAGCGCCTCAGGTAATCAGTGGCTCAGGGGCTTCACTATCCCTCATTATTTGCCTATTTCATTTTATTGAGAAATTGCATTTTCGGCCAGAATTTGAATTCACGTATAGATTTGCCGTTGATCCTCCCTGAAATGCTTCTGAAAAAGTCAACACAACTAAGGGCGGGGAGGAAAGTGCTTGTTCAAACACCGATCGGCCACTGGAATTCCAGTTTAATTTGGTGATATGCTTTCTTTAAACTCTCAACTTTTATACCTGCGTCACTAAATATGTTCTCTACAATTGTAAAATTCATTATTTTGTGAGCGACAAAGTATTCAAAATTCATGTTGGGTTACCTCTGGAAAGCCATGGACACAGCACGTTAATATGCTACCATGCCGCGAGCGCCATCTTTGGAATTTCAACGCTACAGAGATTCTGTACACAATTTCTCTGACTGGTGTCGGCTCAGATTCAACAGTGGAGCCATGCCCACTTGCGATCATTTCCATGCAAGCAGGAAGATTTTGCATCCCTCATCATGGGCGGATTACTCAAATACCACAAGCAAGAGGTTGAATAAGGATTCGCACTTGAGTTCAACTCTCGAAGCATTACACAGTCGTCATAAGGAGTTGACACCCTTCGATATCATTTCTTCAAGGTTGACATATTGTGTAGTGCGTATCAGCAGTACGGATGTATACTGTACATTACGCTTGTGGAAATGGTTTTGCGTGGGTACGCAGTACGTGGTACATTAACCCACATTCAATATACACACTGATGGTGGCAATGACTGCTGCGGGCTCAGTGATTAGTCATGAATGATCAGTGAGGCATAAACAGCTGTATTCTCAACGTACAAAGCAACCCCTTGATGCAGAAAAGCCCCGCAATGCCCGCGACATCCGCCGCCACAAAACGACTTCTCTTCCCCAAGACCCTTCCCTTTACATACCCTGGAAGCACCTGCAAGGAATCTCCAATCGCATTGAATCATGATGGCCTCGATCTATAGGGTCGCCTGGTGGCTAATATCCAATTTCTGAAACTTGAAATGGTGGTGGTAAACCCAAATATGACCTTAGGGCAGTGGTCGCAAAGAAGTGGGCAAACCTTTCCATCGTGGCGATGATGCACATTTGAACGGTGATTCACAACTCGCGTGGCCATCTGCAGTCATGCTTTAAGCTTTTTTGGAATTCCACAAGGGAAATTTAAAACAGGTCCATGTCTTTGTATTTAGTGTCCTCTTGTAAGATTTTGCTTTCTGCAAATTGATGTACTTCAACAATGGCGAGTTCGTTGGGCCGCCGGCAGCAGTCGCCTAGTCATTACTAAGACCCGTGCTTCCAAAATGATTGTAGAATATCACATTGAGAGTTTAACTCTCAATTCTTCGTGTAACTTACACGGGATTTGGCGATACAGAAAATCT